>MU757514.1:29457-103358 GCA_026770625.1 Nicotiana glauca | reverse complement strand
ATGAAGGAAATTTTAGTGAAAATACCATGGGCTAGCCAGTTTTTGGACTGGTAAATGAAAAATAGCTAGTGATTGAAAAGTTATTGAAAAATAGCCACTATTTTACTGTAACACGAAAATTTCTAGTATAATATATTGGGGATTGGTGCACCTGTGTCTGATCTTCCAGCATATTATGTTGGAACTCCACCACACGGAAAGTTCCAGCATAATATATTGGAGATTGGAGCACATGTGTATGAACTTCCAGCATATTATGCTGACCCAGTATATTATGCTGGAACTCGAGTATGTTATATTTGAAGTTCATATGTAAAAAATTCGAACTCCAGTATATTATGCTGGAATATTTTTTGAATTTTGAACGGTATTTTCATTTAGATTTATCCTTAAAAAATTGCTAAATTTCGATTACTTATGAAACCGTGGCTATTTTTTAGTTACCACTTGTAAATCTGCCTTTTTCTGAAGTTTACCCAAAATTTTAACTCCTATAGTAAACTATTACACCATATTTATTATAAATCAAAACAATTTTAAAATATTATTTCTTATAGCTACCTTTTCTATTTTATAACAAAATAGGTATTTATATATAACTACTAAATACGCCAATTACGTTCTTTCACTCTCTTCGTTCCCTCCCTCCGAGCAAAAAGGAACAGACCTGTTATCGAGCAAATAGAACGAGATCTACTATCAAGTTTCTACTCTCCAGATCGTAATTCTACTTCTTCATTGTCACCGCTCTGTACTGCTTCTAATCGTGAAATTCTCTGATCGAATCCTCTAAGGTTACTGCAATTGAAAATACTTATACAAATTCAGTCAATCAACAATGTGTAACCAAGATGTGACCGTACTAGTACCAGTATCAAAAGTAAGGAAAGTAATGGATGTTGAAATAGAGAAGACAATTTGCATCATTGCCGCCACTATCACCACGGCGGCAGAGAAGTAAGTCTCTTACTGTGAGTTTTTTCTGGCGGGTCGAGCAGAAAGAAAATGCTAAGGAAAAGAGCGGCAAGAGGAAAAGTACTTTCTCTTCTTCGGATGTAGTTTCTGAAATAATGAAGGATAAGGTTTGGCTTCTAACAAAAGGGTTAGCATGGTTAAAGATGACGAATACAGAGGAAGAAGATAAACTCTCCAACGAACTTTCTTCTCTTTGCTATTTAGTTACATTAATGATACAAATACATTGTATTTTATGTTTTTTTAATACAGTCGAGTATCACTATTTTGTGATTTTTTGTTGTTTGAATAGAGTCGAATTGAATACGGTGAATTGAATATAATGTGTAATATTGAATAATAAATATTTGTGAATTGAATACAATGTGTACAGTCGAATAGAATATAATGATATACACCCTATTTTCTTGCTTTTTTGTTGTTTGAATACAACTGAATTCAATATAGTGAAATTTGATACAATTCAATATTGCACTTTCCGTTATTAAACACCCTAATCATTATTTTTTAGGCGGATTGCCTCACTCTATTTATAAGTACATTCGCGCGAATACATGGATACATAATTAAAGAGTTGTAATCCCTATTTTTTACCTCACTGCATTTATAAATACAGTTGCGCGAATATATGGAATACAACATAATAGCAGCAAAATTATGTAGAATAGATTTTGTTGAGTTAAAAAAGGATTGATACACGCTAATGGATCATATTTCCGTTATTAAACAGCTGGAGTACTCCCCTAATTTTTAGGCGAATACAGTAGCACGAATACAGCGAATATTGTCACACAACTGGATTCCCCTATTAATTAGGCATATTCCATTACTGCATACATGAATATAGTAGCGTGAGTACAACGAATACAATCACGTAATAACTAAATAGTAGCAATAGGATGTAATCATGTATATGTTAGCCATAGAAAATTAATAGCCCCTAAACAATAATGCTTTCTGAAATTCCTCGTCAATGAATGAGTTATGTGACTTATGTTTTCATGGGCTAATCTTGTTCTCAATTTGATCTCGAGTTGATATCCAACTTTTTATAGGAATTCAGGATGATTTCCAAATTTTCTTATGCTATAAGTCTACGCCATCTGCTTGAATTCAGGTGACTGTCCACAAATATACTAAACTTTTATGGGTCAATAAAAAATAATCTAAAGAGAAATAGTCATCGCTTTGCCCTAGATGTTCCTAGTTTTTTGGCGTTATAGGGCCATAAAACAGGATTTCGTGACGATTCTCTAATTTTTGAATGCTATAGTTCATGCTATTTGCATGAATTCGAGCAATCGACCCCGAATCTTCTAAAGTTTTGCGGCCCTATAATAAAGGACCTAATGAACAATAGTCATCTCTTAGCCATGATCACTCCTCATTTTTAGGATCATAAAATAGGAATTCAAGACGATTCCTAGATTTTCATGAGCTATATTGTTCACGCCATCTGCATGAATTCGTGCGACCATCCTAAATCTACTAAAATTATGCGGGCCCATAAAAAATAACTTAATGAACAATATTCACCGCTTCACCATGACTGTTCCTTATTTTTTGGTATTTTAGGACCATAAAACAAGAATTCAAGACGATTCCAAATTTTTGTATGCTATAGTTAACATCTACATGAATTTTGGCGACCAGCCCCAATTCTCCTAAAAACTTTTCGGCCCATAAAAATAACCTAATGAACAACGGTCATCACTTTTCCATAGCGGTTCCTAGTTTTTTGGCGTTACGGTCAACGATTCCCAGATTTTGCGTGCAATAGTTCACGCAATCTGCATGAATAAAATTTTGCCTACCCATAGAAAACGATCTCAGGAGCATTAGTATTCTCCTCGCCATGATTGTTCCTCGTTTTTGGTATTTTAGCGCCATAAAATTAGAATTTCGCCTAACTCCAAGATGTTCATGTGTTATAGCCCACATCATCTATATGGGTCCTAGGCGCGGACCCTGATCGCCTAAAAAATTTTCAGCCAATCAAAAATAATCTAAGGAAAATTAGTCATCACCTCTTGATGATTGCCCTCATTTTTTAATATTTTAGGGCCATAAAACTTGAATTTTTTCCGATTTTTATATTTTTGTGTGTTATAGCCAACGTCATCTACATGGGTGGGATGCCCAGTCCCGGATTGCCTAAAAATATTTTGGTCTATCAAAAACAACATAAGAAACATTAGGCATTGCCTCGACATGACCTTTCCTCATTTTTAGCATTTTAGGGACATAAAACTAGAACTCCACCCGAATCCTAGATTTTATGTGAAATAACCCACGCCATCTATATGGATCGGGACGCCCAGACCCGGATCACCTAAATATTTGCATGTCCATCAAACCTAAGTTATGGTAGGCTATAATTATGTATTTTAGTAGATTATTATACTCTAATTTACTGCACTTTAGTTGAGTTTGCGCTTTAATCGCTAGTGCTTTGCACTAACAGTATGTTTTATGCCTTGTAGAAGTGATTCTGAGCTATATAGATATTATAGAATGAAATTAAGTGATTTGGAGCTTTCAAGTCTGAGTAATAGCTCAAGAAATTAAGTCGGGATAGGGTTCGGGGGTCAAATTTGATAATTAAGTACGAACGAAGACTCGAGGAGGCATATTGCGCACTATCTAGTAAAAAAGACATAACTTTTTGCTCCGAACTCCATTTGGGCTCCAAATTATATGGTTGAAAAGTTAAATCAACGGGCTACAACTTTCATTTTATGTTTTTTCAAATTCCAAACGTAATAGGGTTAAAGATGCGGTAGAAACTGCGACTGCGGGACTGAGGCAGTGTTCTCCGCGGTCCACGCCGCGGTTTGAGGCAGTCCAGACGTGAAACATTATCTTTTTTCGCATAGAAGAAGGTATAATTATTTGGGATCAACCCTACTTGGTATATATATATGGAAAAATGATATTTTTGGGAGTTGGACATATTTTTGACACATATTTGACCTAAGGAGGCAGGGATACAATAAGAGCAAGGAGGGGAATTCTTCAACAAGATTTTCCTTCCTCTTCCTATTTTTTATTGTTGGTTATGACTTTTAGTATTGTAGTTTTACATACTATTATGAATAGCTAATTTGTTATCTAAGATTTTGGATAAAATCCGTTGGGGATGAATTGGTTGTTATATTAATATAGTTTGAATTGGTTGTTAATCTCTATTTGTTCAACCACATTTTGATTTTTGGTTAATTGAAAGGATCCTCAATTAGCCGTTCCTATTTATTATGTATCTACTTGAGAGAGAGTATAAATTTAGGTAGTTATTTGAACAACATCACTCCCGGAGTATATGCGAGAGTCATAACCGACGATTTAGAGGTTGGATTAGAGATAACGATACCTGGGGTGCGATCTAAGTGAACTATAATGTGAATCGAGCTAGAATAGCTAGACAGAGTGTGTATAGTAAATTATTATAATTTCTTGAGAGATATTTATGATAGCTGGAGAGTTCATGATTGATAGAGGGAACTAAATCAAAGCTATAAGAAACATACAACTAAGGAAATCAACAGCAGGGGAAACCTGTGACGACCCGACCCCATTGTCACTTGAGTTATCGCCCCGTTTCCCCCATATTATGTTTCTCTATATTTCAATATCATTTTTTGAGATGATCGGGTAGAATTGGATTGGTCTTGGTTGGAAATAAGGCACTTAGCCTCTTAGAAGGAAGCTTGTTTTGAAAAAGTCAACCGAAAGTTGACTATATAGTTAGAGGGCTCAGATGTGCATTTTGGTGGTTCGGGTAGCTTCGGGGGATGATTTTCAACTTAGGAGTTCGATCGGAATGGAATTTGGAGGTCCGGTGTAGAATTAGGCTTGCATTGGCGAAGTTTGAATTTTGGCGAATTCCGGTTGATAGGTGAGATTTTGATTCGAGGGGGTGCAGTAGCTCCGTTAGGTAATTTTGGATATGTCTGCAAATTTTCAGGTCATTTGGACGTCATTTGGTCGGGTTTTTGATCGAATGCGTATTGCGAAAGTTTTGAAGAAACTTAGGCTTGAATTCGATGTGATTTAATGATTTTAGCGTTGTTTGACATGTTGTGAGGATTGGAACAAGTTTGAATAAGGTTTTGGGATGTGTTGGTGCTTTTGGTTGATGTCTCGGGGGCCTCGGGGTGATTTTGGGTGGTTAAACGAGAGTTTTGAAGCATTGTTGTAGGTCTGGTTTTTCAAGCTTCTAGAATTTCCGCATCTGCGAAAAAGGAGCCGCAGAAGCGGTTCTACAGATGCGGCTATGGGGTCGCAAAAGCGGTCTTTGAGGGGGCCTGGCATATTCCGCAGGAGCGGAAGTATTTCCGCAAAAGCGGGCACCGCATAAGCGGATTTCGACCGCAGAAGCGGTCCTTGAAGTTAGGAACTTTTTCGCAAAAGCGGACAAGGGTCCACACAAATGGCAACCGTAGGTGCGGTTTAAGACCGCAGAAGTGGTCCCTGGGAGTTTAAGTAAGATCGCATAAGCGATCATATGGCCGCAGAAGCGAAAATTGCCCTGGAATTAAAGTGAGCAGTGTTCACGAATTGGAAGAATAGAGAAACATTTTGGACTTCGGACTTAGGCGATTTTGGCCGATTTGGAGAGGATTCAAAGGGGATTTCATCAGGTATGAATTAATAGACTCAGATTATATTATTATGGTGTAAAAATATGGATTAATCACTGAAAATTCAAGGATTTAAGGGTTAAAAATGGAGGTTAGGGCTTGAAACCTAAGAGAGTGTAAACTTGGGATTTGAGGGGTCAAATGGACTCCGATTTTGATGAATTTTATATGGGTAGACTCGTGGCGAGACGAGGAATCTGGTGATGTAAAGTTTGTAATTTTTTGAGAAATTGGCCCGAGGCTCGGGTTTTGCCAACTTCGTATTTTTGGGTATTTTTCGAGTTCTTTCAGTTGGGTTATGTTCTATTAGCTTATTATAATATATTCCTTGTGGTTTTGATCAGATTCGGCATGCGAGGAGGTTGATTCGATAGGAAAAGGCTTAGCGGAGTAGTCCCGTGGCCGGTTTGAGGTGACTAATAGATGTAGATGATGACCTGAGGGTTTGAAACCCTGGTATATCACATTGTGACGCTATATTGAGACGAGACACGTACTCTACAGCGAGTGCGAGGTCGTTTGTGATTGGGGACTATGACTTAGTCCGCCCGAGTGATGTTAGTACTATGTTATTGGCTAGATATTGGTTGATAAACATCCTACTTGGATTGTTATGATCATATTTGGCCTGTATGTCGATTATTTGGATCCCTTAGGGATTATTTTCATTGTTTCTATGATGTTTAACAGGTTTTCATAATATCAGTCTTGAGTTGAACACTGTCTAGAAATGATTAGTAAATTTCTAAGGTTTTAAACACTTAATCTATAATTCCTGATAATTGGAACTGAAAATGATAAGTTTAATTGTGCCCATGTGACTTGCATGCATATAACTGGACTAATTGTGGATCAAGCTGCACGCCGCAGCGAATACTATGATGATATTGCGCTTGGGCTGTAGGAGCCCCTCCGGAGTCTGTACATACCCCCAGTGAGCGCCGTCGACGTTAAATGGATTGGGTTGCGCCGCATCGGTCATATTCATTGCATTGCATTCATGCATCATTATCTACCTGTTCTACATGTCATTATATGTTGCTGTTTTAGTGTTAAATGTATAGACTTATTGGTTATAGCTTCGCATTGTGATATTTTGGGATTTTTTACTGTCAGTCATTATACATGTCTATTGCCACTGAGTTGGAAGTACTCACTTTACTCCCTGCACCTTGTGTGCAGATTCAGGTACTTCAGGAGCATAGTTGAGCTAGTTGTTGCTTTCAGAGTTTTTCAGGAGTTGTCGAGGTAGCTGCTTGACGTCCGCAGGACCCGACTCCTCCCCTATCCCTTTTATCATTTCCGTGCTTTAGAACATGTGTACTTTTGAGGATTCTTGACTCTGTGTTATTAGAGTCTCTCGACTCGTGACCCTAAGTCTTTGGGAGTTATTGTTTATGTCAGTATTTCGTACCGTTTTCGTTTGAATTATTCGATTATTAGTCTCGATATATATTTTAAGTAGTTAATTAATTGGTATTGAGATTTATGCGTGGGTTGAGAGTGTTAATGGTCGGGCTTGCCTAGCAATTGTGTTGGGCGCCATCACGACCGGGTTTGGGGTCATGACAAAATCATTACCTTAGACCTTTATTTCAATTGTTTACAATTCAAGCATAGTTAGTTTTCAGTTGTTTATTTATTTTCAATCTTGTCTTCTTGGTAATATTAAACAGATACAGCTAAGCCTTAGTTCTCTATGGGATTTGACTCGGGACTTTTAGTCCGGATTATATTTGCAGCGACCACTTATCCTTTTTAGGACTAGAGTTGGGCGTGATCACTAAGAAACATTAGTTATCACCTCTCTATGACCGTTCCTCATTTTTTGGCACTTTAGGACCATTGAAATTTAACCGATTCTCATATTTTCTTGTGTTATAACCCACGCCATCCACATGGGTCCGATAGCCCAGACCTGTATCGCCTAATATTTTGTCTGTCCATCAAAAACAACCTAAGAAACATTATTCATCTCCTCGCCATGGACGTTCCTTTTTTGGTATTTTAGGGCCATAAAACTAGAATTCTGCTCGATTCTCGGATTTTCTTATGCTATAGCTTACGCCATCCGCATGGGTCCGGACACCCTTACCCGGATCACCTAAAATATTTTTGGCCCATCAAAAAAAATTAAGGAAAATTAATCATTGCTTCCCCATGAAAATTAGGTGTCAGCCGCTTGTTCGTCTTAATAGTTACTGATGACATCCTGGTGATTCGACTAGTTGATGAATACTATGGGTTTTTTGATGTAGCAACTGGAATGTTGTTGGGTGTATATCGTGTGTATTACAGTGAAGCTATAGTCTCTTATGTGCCAAGTTTGGTTGATCTTCGCCATTGCCCACCACTTCCTTCCGTCTGTTAGACCCGTAAGGGCAACCCGATATATTAAGCTTCTGCTATCTGCGGGGTTCGGGAAAGAGCCAGATCATAAGGGTCTATTGTACGCAACTTTACCCAACTGTTTCCACGGCTTCAACAACTTTTCTTTTAGGTGATAAGACTAGATTGCAATTGTCTTTTCCTTTTTAATTTAGTCAAATTTTGTAATGTTTTTAAGTTGTTTCTAAAGTCAAATTCACATTTATTTCAGATTTCCTTGAGAAAGAAATTAAAAACTAATTATTCTGCTAGTAGGTATGACTATATTCACTCGAGCTATTGAATGGCTTCTGGCTTTTCCCCTCAACTGAAAATTTTCATAAAAATACAGGATAGTATATATATATATAAAAAAAATTGACTATTATTTTGTCAGCTACTACACAGGGTCATTTTCCCTTTTTTCTAAGCCTTCTTGCTCTTCAAAAGTTGGAAGGCCGTACTTTCTAGTCTTATATAATATCTGTTTTTGTTCACTAATAAACCTACTAATGAAACTTATGTTTCTATAGTCAATTCAATCCAATTCGGAAGTACAGATCTCGAGTACCTAGAGAAGACAATAATTTCCCTGTCTCAAAAACTAAAAAAAAAAAAAAATCATTAGATGTAATAACATTGGATAATAACCTAATGATATATATAGCCGGTTGGCCAATCTGGAATTAGTTTGTGTTTGACTTATTAGTTTGAAAAGCACTTCTGAGCAGCAATTAGTGTTTGGTCAAGCTTTAAAAAACTACTTCTAAGTGTATTTTTCTCAAAAGTGCTTCTCAAAAAAGTGTGTTTGGTGAGAAGCTACTTTTTTCTGCTTTCCAAAACGGCTTCTGCTTCTCCTCAAAATCACTTTTTTTTTCTTCCAAAAGCTTTGCCAATTACCTCATTTTTTGGCCAAAAAGAAGCTTGGCCAAACAGGCTAATAGTCATTGCTTCGATATAATTGTTCCTCGTTTTTGGTGTATTAGGGTTATAAAATTTTGTGGGCCTATCAGAAACGTCCTAATAAACAATAGTAATTGCTTCGACATAAATGTTCCTCATTTTTTGCATTTTAGGGTCATAAAATAACAATTCAAGACGATTTTCAGTTTTCTGTGCAAATGTTTATGTCATCTTCATGAATTGGGGCAACACGCTCTGAATCACTTAAAATTTTTAGGTTCCAACATAAATGATGCAATGAACAATAGTCATCACTTTGCCATGATCGTTCCTCGTTCTATGGCGTTTTATGGCCATATAATAGGAATTCAAGACGATTTTCGATCTTTCGTGTATAGGTCCACGCCATCTTCATGAATTTGGGCGACAGGTTCCGAGTCACCTAATATTTTGTGGGCTCATCAGAAATGACCGAGTGAACAATAATCATAGCTTCACAATGACCTGTCCTCATTTTTTGGCATTTTAAGGCCATAAAACAGGAATTCAGAACGGTCTCTAATTTTTTCTTGTGCTAATATACAATTTATGAATTTGGGCGACGGGCTCCGAAACGCTTAAAATTTCCTGGACCCATCAAAAATAGTTTAATGAACAATGGTCATGGCTTCGCCATATACATTCGTCGTCTTTTAGCGTTTTAAGGCCATAAAGCGGGAACTTATTTCAATTTTTCATGTGCTAATGTACATGCTATCTTCATGAATTCGGGCGACGTGCTCCGAATTGCCTACTATTTTGTGGGACTATAAGAAACGATATAATGAAATATAGTTACAGCTTCACCATGAATGTTTTTCTTTCTTTTTTGGCATTTTAGGGCCATAAATGTACAATTTTTATGTGCTAGTGTCCACACCATCTTCATGAATTCGGACGACGGGCTCTTAATCACCTATAATTTTGGGCCCATCAGAAATAACCTAATGAATAATAGTCCTAGTTTTTCCATGAATGTTCATCATTTTTTTGCATTTTTAAAGAAATAAAAGAGGAATTTCGGACGATTTCTATTTTCCGTGTGCTAACGTCCATGCCATCTTCATGAATTTTGTCGACACACTCTAAATCACCTAAGATTTTGGGTTCCCATTAGAAATAAATAGCTGTCATTGCTTTGCCGTGATGTGTTCCTCATTTTGGCATTTAAGGGCAACAAAATAGGAATTCAAAAAGTTTTTTGATTCATATGCTAATATCCACACTATTTTTAAGAATTAGGGCGACGGGCTCTGAATAGCATTAAATTTTATGGGCTAGTTGGAAACGGCCTAATAAAAAATTATCATAGCTTAGAAATGAATATTCCTTATTTTTGGTATTTTAGAACCATAAAACAGGAATTCAAAACGATTCCCAGATTTTTGTTAAAGATTTTTTTTACCTAAAAGTGCTATAATTCAATTCTAAGTTGTGCTCTATGCGTGAACACTCGTCTACAGTCCAGGAGGCATTAGAGCTTACTTAGGCTGCTCAAAAATATTAAAATTAGGCGACATACAAAAACACATTGGATTTTAAATATGGGCAGTTAAGAGCTCAAGTTAGCCTCCACACTTAAGCAACAAATTCACGCAAAATAAGTTTTGAGGTTAGAAAACTTCAGAATTAATAACCTTACGCCCTATAGACATGATTATAGGCATATACATTTATTGGAATTAAATACGTAAAATAATTTGGACTATATTTTAGATTCAAGATATATTGGTCCAACTAAATATTATGGGCTAAAATATAAATGAATTAATTATATAAGTCCAATATATATGGATTAAATAAATAAGTCTTAATCTATTGGGCTAACCCATTTAATTGGGCTAAAGTAATGAGTCCACTTCATTAAGCCCAAGATGACATCTTCCTAGAGGCCCAGTTTGGTGCCACGTGTCAAATGACGTGGCATGCCAAGTCAAGCGGAACAGCCAATAGGATCATGCCATGTGTCAAAATGATAAGACATGCCCAGTCACACTGAAAGGCCAATGAAATCGTACCATGTGTGCAAGTGACATGTTCTGGCCAATCAAATGCGGCCATGTCACACTTCAATTTGATTGGTCGGAAATAGTTTATTCTTATCATGACTCCTCCCTTCCATAACTTTAAGTAGGGGCCCTCATAACTCCGAAAAAGACACCAGAAGATATAACAAGAAGCAAGAGAGAGCTCGTGGATCAAACGCCGTAAATTTCTCTACAAGTTTCAAGCTTCAAGCAATCAAATCCAAGCTCAAAAACAAAGAACAAATCAAGTTCAAGCTCAAGAACGAAGAACAAATCAAGATCAAGTTCAAGCAATCAAGCTCAAACTCAAGAACAAGATCATCGTTCGTGGCAACAAATATAGATTCAAGATCAAGCTCAAATGCTCTTGAATTTATTTACTATTGAGAAGAAGAATGAGAGGATTCATAGAGATTGTAACATTCAAATATTCAAAATAAAATACTACGATTATTGAGATATTTTCAGTCTTAATTTTATTTTCTTGATGTAGTTTATTGTCTACAATGACTTCTAGGTGACATTGAATTAAAACATACATGCAGTTTCAGATACAAGGCGCTGTTCATAGACAAAATTATACAGTTGTTACATGATGATTATTGAGATTACGAGTTTCCAGTTATTAAACCTATTGACGTTGTGTCTAAGTGATTTATACAATAAGGGGCAGTGAAATCTATTAGGAAAAGTCCAGAACTGCTCATACTTTCTAACAGTGGCATAACTAAACAATAAGCAGCATTTGAGAAATTCAACAATAACATTTTTTAGAGCGAGTAGTTATATCCTATAGGAAGGATCTCTAACTATTAGCGCTTGGAACTAATTTTATTATGCTTAGCCCCATATAGACATGTTTTCTAAGTGAGCATTATGATACAATAGCAAATGAAATAATTAAAATTATATAGGCATGATTTCTAGTGGATGTGCTGCGGCAGTGCGGATTGAAAGAAAGTTCAGTGGTATTTGTTTCCTATAGGCAGATTTTCTATTAACACGTAGCAGTTGAAATAATTGAAGCATTTGAACTCATGGTTTGCTAGTAGACGAGTAGTGTGAGTGTGTGCTTCTCCTAATGACATGATTTGTACAGTGCACATAGAAATAGAATGGCATATACAACAAGTAAATCATTTAATTCTATAGGCATGTTTTCTACCCTTTCATGCAAACATTAAGTATTTCGTTCTCCATTTTTACTAATACCCCCAATTGTTTATTATAAAGTTATTACATACCCAATGATAAATACAAATATTGTATAAATAATGTCAGCAAGCCTAAAAGAAAACATCCAGCGTTGTCTGGGCCTTCAACAATTCTCACGTAGCATACCTAGATTTCCATCAAGGAGCCATATTCACCAGCATAACCCAGAATCCATAGAGGAACTCAATCCAGATCACATAACCATAGATTGAACAACTAATTTACATATTCAGTAGGTAATAGGAAAAAAGAATTGAGTGTCAGGAATAGCTCAAGTCTCAGTAGTAGAGAGAGTAGCTAAAAGACCCCAAATCCTAGTGTGTCAGAGTTCACAAGGGTCTCAAATGGAACTCGAGCAGTGCTCACACTAGGGAGGTCAATAGTAAGAGTCTTGGTGACCTTGGCTTTCAGCCGGCCAAGAATAGTAGGTTCAGAATAACATAGGTAACAAACGAGAGCGAGTGGACAATGGTTAAGGGACAGAATTTGAAAAGATGTACTTAGTTTTAGGAATCAGACATACAAAAGTTTAAAACACAGAACACTTAATAAAAAGGTCAACATGACTTAGAAGCAGGTTCAACACTCAATAAGATAACACATTGGCAAAATCATATTGAAAGGGTTAGGCGAGGAACAAGTTCGCGAAATTAATAAGATTTATCACACAAAAGTGCATAGTACCTAAACTAGCTAAAGCCTAAAAGGTCCAATTTATGCTAAGTATACATCTTATTATCAAAAGAAAGACATGTTAACTTAAAATAGCACTAAACATGGTAGGAAAAACACAAATTATGATAGCTACTCTAAATTCAAGTAATCACTGAAGGGATATGGAATCAAGTGAGACAAAGACATGCTGAGGGACACATTAGCAGGGAAGCAAGTCACAAATTATCTTTTTCATAAAGACATAACATAGAGATCTCTTTATTCAAATTTTCAGGTACCCGAACCTCTCTTGAGATTTATGAAGTGTTATGTCATGTGATCTTCTAGATCACTTGCCTCCTTTATTATGATCATTTTCTCATCTTCTTTATAAAGAAGTTTTTTTGAAACCAATCTGTCTATACGCTTTAAGCGTGCCATAGACTTTGTCCTTCTAGGACTTATTCTAAATATGAGCATTTTCAGTGAGAATATAGTTACTTTCTTTGGGTCAGCAAATGCGCCTGGCATGCTTTCCAATATATTGCAGATGAATTATCTTTTTATGAACTTCAAGTTCATATTATCTTATTCAAGGATCTAGATGGACAAATGATAATTCTTTCCACTTAACTTTTTTTCAATCGTTTATCATGTCTCTCCCTCATGTTAGAAAAACTAACTTTCTTCCTCAATTTTGGGATTCCATCTTTGTGCGTTATGGTGTTAATCAAAATATACACCACACATCAATGATAATAAGACTGAATTATTTGGTTCCTGACCCTGAACCACTTATGAGGGGAGAATGTAATATACTTTCGCATATAATGTATATCAAACTGATATAAACAACTTAGTTCTCATAAGTAATATTTCACGACCCCAACCCCGATCATGATGGCACCCAACACACTGCTAGGAAAGCCCGACCATTCAACAACATTATCCCAAATTCTTACTCAGATTATAGGTAAATAACACAGGGAATTTACTAATTCATTACATTCAAGTTTATAAATAATAATAAAATCTGCGGAATTTCAATTATAATGCTAGAACATAGCCCAATAGAATCCGGTGTCATGAATATGAACCTCTAATACAGAATATCCACCTATTACAAGTCTTTCTAGGAAAATACGGAATAAAAGATAGATATAGAGGGGAGAGATCAAGGCTGCGAACGCCATGCAGCTACCTCGATACTCTCGGATACTGCTGCTCAGCTAAACAAATCCTCACTCAGCCTGTGGTGTACCTGGATCTGCATGCAAGGTGCAAGGAGTAATGTGATTGCTCCGACCCAGTGAGTAATAAACATAAATAAAGGCTAAGAATAAGAAATCATGGAAAAATACAAAGTAACTATAACTGGCAGTTTAGAATATTTAATAGTGAAGCAACAAGTCAATGAAATCAGAGTACCGATACTAAGGCAGGTATAACAGATAAAGAACAAATGCATTAGTGCAATCAAATGCATATGACGGTACACTCTGGTGCCCACTGCGTCCTGCAGCCCGAGCCATCCATTTATTTATCGTCGACAGCGCTCACAGGGGGTGTGTACAAACTCCGGAGGGGCTCCTACAGCCCAAGCGCAATATCAACCCATCTCGCGGCATCAAATCTAGGCCCTCCTCATATCAATATCAGTATAATCAACCAGGCTCTCGGCCTCAAGATCAATGTAATGAACCAGGCTTTCGGCCTCAATATCAATATAACAATGCTGTGGCGCGCAGTCCGATCCATGCTTAGTCCAAAATTCATCATAAGCCCCTTAGACATTTGTAAAAACAGTAGTTCTCAGCCCAAATATCATTTAGAAATATAGTTTATGTTTTAAAATCTTAGAAAGATGGCTGAGTTTGCAAAACAGTATTTAAAAACTTGGGCTGAGATCAAATGATATGCAAAATATGCGAAGACAGTGATATCAATCCCTGAAGGATTCCAATAATTGGCACAAAGACAAAATGTAACAATTAAATCCAGGTAAAAATGATTCTCAATTTAGTTCAAGTAGAAAACACGGTAAAAACATCTCTCGGGACGGACCAAGTCACAATCCCTTAATAACAAACGACCCCACAATCGTCATAGAGCGCGTGTCTCGCCTCAATATAGCGTTACGATGTAAAATTTCGGGGTTTCAAAGCCTCAGGACATCATTTACATCAATTACTCACCTCAAGACGGCCAAAAGTCTAGCTCGCTATTCCTTTGCCTCTCAAATTGGCCTCCTCGTGCGACGAATCTGCCCAAAATCACGACGAATATGTGGCATTATACTAAAGAGGCAATACCCAATCGAAAGCAATCGAAAAATATCAAAATTCACGAATTTGACAAAACCCGAGCCCCGGGTCCATGTCTCGAAACTCAGAAATTTTTACGCCAACGGGTTACTTATCACGCTACGAGTCTATACATACAAAAATCTCTCAAATCAAACCACAAATGGACCCTCAAATCCCAAATTTAGAATTTCAATCTCAAGCCCTAATTTCTTACAATTTGGCTATATTTTCATGAATTTTAAGGATGATTTCACAATATAATCATGTATTTAACTCATAAAACTTACCTCCAATCGATCCCAGTTGAAACTCTCTTCAATCCCCGTCCATAAGCTCTCAAAATGTCCAAAAATGTTGAAAGAAATGAAGCAGTTCGCGGATGAAATGTCCTTAAACATTCTGCCCAGCTCCAGGCATTTACTCTATGCTATTGCGGCCCCAGGCTCGCGATCGCGGAGAACAAAATTTCAGCCCCTCAATTTAACCCTATGCGATCATGGTCCAAGCCACACGGTCGCGGAGAACAAAAATTCCCGGCTCCTCAATTAACTCTATGCGATCGTAGTCCAAGCCACGCGATCGCGATGCCTTAAACTCCACTGCTACGAGATCGCGATCCAACGTATGCGAATGCGATGCACCAGGGCCCATCCTTCCGCGATCGCGAAGGCTCTAACGCGAACGCGTAGAACAAACTCGCCTTGCCCGAAAATCCTTCTGTGCGATCGCAAAGACCAATTTTGGTCTGCAACTTCTGTTGCAATTTCTGCTGCATTTTTCAACTTTCAACTTCCTGTTAGCCATCCGAAATCACCCGAGGCTCCCGGGACTTTAACCAAAAACACCAACATATCTTAAACATCATCCAAACTTGTTCCAATCATCAAAATGCTTCAACTAACATTAAAAATCATCGAATTACATCGGATTCAAGCCTAAGTTCTTTTAAAACTTCCAAAACACGCATTCGATCAAAAACCCAACCAAACCACGTCCGAATGACCTGAAATTTTGCACACACATCACAAATCACCTAACGAAGCTACAACAACTCTCAAAATTCCATTCCGACTCCTGGATCGAAATTTCACCGGTCAACCGGAAATCACCAAAATACTAACTTCGCCAATTCAAGCCAAAATCTACACCGGTCCTCTAAAACCACTTCCGATCACGCTCCTAAGTCACAAATAATCTCCCAGAGCTAACCAAACCATTAGAATTGATATCTGAGCCCTCTAACACACAAGTCAACTTCAGGTTGAGTTTTCCAAACTAAGCCTTCGTTAAAGAGACTAAGTGTCTCCTTTCTTATCAAAACCACTCCAAATCAACTTGACTACATATGACACGGATAACGAAGCATATAGAAATAGAAAATGGGAAGAATGGGGCAGTAACTCATGAGACGACGGGTCGGGTCATCACATCCTCCCCAACTTAAACAAACGCTCATCCTCAAGTGAGTTAAGAAAAATACCTGAAGCCTCAAATAGGTGATGATATCTGCTCCGCATCTACCGCTCGATCTCCCAAGTAGCTTCCTCCACGGGCCGACCTCTCCACTGCATTTTCACTATCGCTATATCTTTTGATCTCAATTTTCGAACCTGTCAACCTAAAATAGCCATTGGCTCCACATCATAAGTCAAATCCTCATCTAACTGCACTGTACTGAAATCCAAAACATGAGACGGGTCCCTAACATACTTCCGGAGCATAGAAATATGAAATACCGGATGAACGCCTGACAAACAAGTTGGCGAAGCAAGCATATAGGCCACCTCTATGATCCTCCTAAGTACCTCAAAAGGTCCAATAAATTGCGGGCTCAACTTTCCTTTCTTTCCAAATCTCATAACACCCTTCATGGGCGAAACCTTCAGCAAGACCTTCTCACCCACCATGTAAGATACATCTCGAACCTTTCGGTCCGTATAACTCTTCTGACGCGACTGAGCTGTACGAAGTCTCTCCTGAATCACTTTCACTTTCTCTAAGGCATCTTGAACCAACTCTGTCCCCAATAATCTAGCCTCGCCGGGCTCAAACCAACCAACTGGAGATCTACAGCATCTCCCATACAAGGCCTCAAACGGTGCCATCTGAATACTGGACTGATAACTGTTGTTGTAGGAAAACTCTGCAAGCGGCAAAAACTCATCCCAAGAGCCTCTGAAATCAATCACACAGGCAGGCAACATATCCTCCAATATCTGAATAGTACGCTCGGACTATCCGTCCGTCTGTGGATAAAATGTTGTGCTCAACTCTACCCGGGTACCCAACTCTCGCTGAAAAGTCCTCCAAAACTGGGAAGTAAACTGAGTACGTCTATCTGAGATAATGGAAACTAGAACACCGTGCAACCGCACAATCTCTCAGATAAATATCCTTGCTAGCCGCTCCGAAAAATAAGTAGTACACACCGGAATGAAGTGCGCGGATTTGGTCAGCTGATCCACAATTACCCAAATAGAATCAAATTTCTTCAAAGTCCAAGGAAGACCACTCACAAAATCCAAAGTAACTCTCTCCCACTTCCACTCTGGAATAATCATCCGCTGAAGAAAACCACCCGGTCTCTGATGCTCATATTTTACTTGCTGACAATTGAAATACCGAGCTACATAGCCTAAAATATCTTTCTTCATTCTTCTCCACCAATAATGCTGTCTCAAGTCCTGATACTTTTTCGCGACACCAGGATGAATAGAATATCGCGAGCTGTGGGCCTCCTCCAGAATCAACTCTCTAAGCCCATCTACATTGGGCACACAGATACGACCCTGCATCCTCAATACGCCATCATCATCTATAGTCACATCTCTGGCATCATCATGCTGAACTCTGTCCTTAAGGACAAGTAAATGAGGATCATCATACTGGAGCTCTCTGATGCGATCATATAAAGAAGACCGAGAAACCACACAAGCCAACACCCGACTAGGCTCAGAAATATCTAATCTCACAAATCGATTGGCTAAAGCATTAACGTCAACTGCAAAGGGCCTCTCCCCAACTGGAATGTATGCCAAACTCCCCATACTGACTGCCTTTCAGCTCAAAGCATCAGCCACTACATTGGCCTTTCTCGGATGATACAGAATAGTGATATCATAATCTTTAAGCAATTCTAGCCATCTCCGCTGCCTCAAATTAAGGTCCTTTTGTTTAAACAAATGCTGAAGACTACGATGATCAGTGAATACCTCACAAGATACGCCATATAAATAGTGCCTCCAAATCTTCAAAGCATGAACTATAGCATTCAGAGTCATGGATAGTGTAGTTCTTCTCATGGGGCTTTAACTGACGAGAAACATAAGCAATAACTCTACCCTCCTGCATCAACACACAGCCAATCCCGACTCTCGAAGCATCACAATATACAGTATATGAACCTGTAGCTGATGGTAAAACCAACACTGAAGCTGTGGTCAAAACTGTCTTGAGCTTCTGAAAGCTCTCCTCGCACTCGTCCGACCATACAAATGGAGCACCCTTCTGAGTCAACTTGGTCAAGGGCGATGCAATGGATGAAAATCCCTAAACAAACCGGTGATAATAGCCTGATAGTCCAAGAAAACTACGAATCTCTGTGGCTGAGGACGATCTAGACCAACTTGCACTGATTCTATCTTCTTTGAATCTACCTAAATACCCTCACTGGACACTATGTGTCCCAAGAATGCCACTGAACTTAGCCAAAACTCACACTTGTAGAATTTTGCATAAAGTTTCTCCTCCCTTAATCTCTGCAACACTACACGCAAATGCTTAGCATGCTCCTTCTGGCTATGCGAGTACACCGGAATATCATCAATAAATACAATAACAAAAGAATCCAGATAAGGCCGAAATACATTGTTCATCAGATGCATGAACGCTGCTGGGGCATTGGTCAGCCCGAAAAACATAACCAGGAACTCATAGTGACCATATCTAGTCCTAAAAGCAATCTTAAGAATATCCGACTCCTTGATTTTCAACTGGTGATAGCCCGAACGGAGATCAATCTTAGAAAATAGCCTCGCTCCATGAAGCTGATCAAATAAGTCATCAATGTGAGGCAAAGGATAGTTGATCTTCACTGTTACCTTGTTTAACTGCCTGTAGTCAATGCACATTCTCATTGTGCCATCTTTCTTCTTCACAAATAGAATAGGTCGCCTCACGGTGACATAATAGGCCAAATGAACCCTTTATCTAGGAGTTCTTGAAGCTGTTATTTCAATTCCTTCAACTCTACTGGTGCCATACGATATGGCGGAATGGAAATGGGCTGGGTGACCGGCACCAAGTCAATGCCAAAATCAATATCCCTGTCCGGCGACATGCACAGTAGGTCTGCAGGAAATACATTGGGAAAATCCCTTACAACTGGGACAGAATCAATACTAGGAGTCTCAGTTCCAACATCTCGTACAAAAGCTAGATATGATAGACAACCCTTCCCAACCATACAATGGGCTTTCAAGAAGGAAATTACTCTGCTAGGAACATAATCAGTCATACCACGCCACTCAATCCTCGGAACACCAAGAATAGCCAAAGTGACTGTCTTTGCATGAAAGTCTAGAATAGCATGACACGGAGATAGCCAATCCATGCCCAGAATACCATCAAAGTCTACCATGCTCAACAGCAATAAATCAACTCGGGTCTCCAGACCCCCAATAGTCATAATACAAGACCGATACACATGGTCTACAATAATAGTATCGCCCATCACTGTAGATACATGCACAGGTAAAGAAAGACACCCTCGGGTCATACCCAAATGATGAGCAAAATATGAGGACACATAAGAATAGGTGGATCCGGGATCAAATAAGACAAAGGCATTTGTGTGGCCGACTGAGATAATACCTGTGATAACAACATCCGACAAAATGGCATCAATCCTGCCTGGAATAGAATAAAATCGGGCTTGGTCACCGCGTGATCGGCCTCCACCTCTGGGGCGACCCCTGGCTGCCTATCCTCCACCCCTAGCTGGCTGGGCGAGTGCTGAAGAAACTGGAGTAGAAGACGAGGGCTGGTCCCTCTGCTGAAACTAACCACCACGAAGTCGAGGACACTGTCTCTTAATATGACCAAAATCTCCGCACTCGTAAAAACTACCAGGTGCTGGAGAAGGGAACTGGAGGGAACCCCTCGCACCATAATGACCAGCTGATGCACTCGGTGCAGATGAACCCTGAACTGAAGGGGCATAAGATGAGCTCTAAGCTGGGAGGGCGTTAAGCAAAGACTAGCCCTGCTGAAACCCCTGATGACCACGGTCTGAATATGCCCTACTATACTCTGGACGGGACGACTGAGGAGGTCTGAAGGAATGACATCTACCATGCTAGAACTGGCCCCTAGACGGAGCACCACTGAAACTGCCTGAACCTCGAGGCCTCTTGGCCTCCCTCTCTTCTCGCTCTCTGCGGCGAACTGTCTCAATATTGCAAGCAATGTCAACCACCTCCTCAAACGAAGCACCCAATACTCTCTCTCTAGTCATCAAAATGCGGAGAGAGTAGTTAAGACCATCCACAAATCTCCGGATCCTCTCACGATCCGTCGGAATCATCCAAGTAACATAACGATCCAATTGTGAAAATCTCATCTCGTATAGGGTCACAGACATATCTTCTAAGTCAACCACTCAAACTGCCTATGCAGCTCCTGAGAAAATTCAAAACTGATATGAGCGTGAAGATTAAGGAGGAGATAAATAAGAAATTAGATGCAAAGGTTATTCGGGTAACTCGATATCCAGAATGGTTGGCTAATGTTGTGCCGGTGCCGAAGAAGGACGGAAAGATTAGAGTATGCATTGACTATCGCAATCTCAACAAAGCCAGCCCAAAAAATAACTTCCCACTACCCAATATCCACATCTTATTTGACAATTGTGCAAAGCGAGAGATTGGGTCTTTCATGGATTGCTATGTTGGGTATCATCAAATTTTGATGGATGAAGAGGATGCAGAGAATACGGCATTCATCACGCCATGGGGAACTTATTGCTACAGAGTAATGCTATTTGGTCTGAAAAATGTTGGGGAAACTTACATGAGGGAAATGACTACTGTGTTTTATGTTATGATACACAAAGAATTGAGGTGTACGTGGATGATGTGATCATTAAATCAAAGCAGCAGGCTAACCACATCACAAATTTGAGGAAGTTCTTTCAGAGGCTTCGCAGGTACAACCTCAAACTCAACCCTGCCAAGTGTGCATTTGGTGTTCCATCCGGAAAGCTATTGGGGTTCATAGAAAGTCGGCGAGGCATTGAGTTGGACCCATCAAAGATCAGAGCCATCCAAGAGCTGCCACCCCTAAAGAATAAAACCGAAGTAATGAGTCTGTTGGGAAGGTTGAACTATATCAGCAGGTTTATTGCTCAACTCACAGCAACTTGTGAACCCATTTTCAAGCTACTAAAGAAGGACGTCGCGGTCGAATGGACTGAAGAATGTCAGGAGACATTTGACTGGATAAAAGGGTATTTGTCAAATCCACCTGTGTTGGTTCTGCCAGAACCGGGGAGACCGTTGATTGTTTATTTAACGGTCCTGGAGAATTCATTTGGTTGTGTACTGGGGTAGTATGACGTCACCGGTAGGAAGGAGCAAGCCATCTATTATCTCAGCAAGAAGTTTACAGTCTATGAGGTTAAGTACACTCAACTTGAGAAAACATGTTGCGCCCTAACTTGGGTGGCACAGAAATTGAAGCATTATCTGTCATCTTATACTACTTACCTTATTTCATGTTTGGACCCATTGAAGTATATTTTCTAGAAGCCTATGCCCACAGGGAGATTGGCAAAATGGCAAATATTACTCACGGAGTTTGACATTGTCTACGTGAAAAGAACTACAAGGAAAGCCCAAGCACTGGCCGATCATTTGGCTGAGAATCCTGTTGATGAAGAATACGAGCCATTGAGGACGTATTTTCCAGATGAAGAAGTGATGCATATCGATGATTTGGAATTGACTGAGGAACTAGGGTGGAAGATTTTCTTTGATGGAGCTGCAAATGCGAAGGGAGTTGTTATAGGAGCGGTACTTATTTCTGAAACAGGACATCATTATCCTGTTACGGCTCAGCTACGTTTCTATTGTACGAACAACATGGCTGAATATGAGTCATGCATTTTAGGCTTACGGTTAGCTGCAGACATGGATGTCTTGGTCTTGGGAGACTCAGACCTCCTAATGCATCAGATTCAAGGAGAATGGGAAACACTAGATCTGAAGCTCATACCATATCGACAATGTTTGCACGATCTATGTCAACGTTTTTGATCAGTGTAGTTTAGGCACATCCCAAGAGTTCAAAATGAGGTTGACGATGCTTTGGCTACCTTAGCATCAATGTTTCATCATCCAGATAAAATTCATGTTGACCGTTGCATATTCAGGCTCGTGATCAGCATGCCTATTGCAATATGATGGAGGAGGAACTGGATAGCGAACCATGGTTTTATGATGTCAAGGAATACCTCAAGATTGGAATATACCTGGATCAGGCCACCGGAGATCAAAAGAGAGCCATTCGACGGTTGGCAAATGGGTTTTTCCTCAGTGGAGGAGTATTGTACAAAAGAATACCGGATTTGGGATTGCTGAGGTGTATAGATTCTAGTCAAGCCGCGACAGTTATGACAGAGGTGCATTCTGGAGTTTGTGGACCAAATATGAACGGGTATGTATTGGCAAAGAAGATTCTTCGAGCAGGGTATTATTGGCTCACCATGGAGCGAGATTGTATCAGCTTCGTGCGTAAGTGTCATTAGTGTCAGATACACAGAGATCTAATTTATTCTCCGCCGACAGAATTACACACAATGTCAGCACCATGGCCCTTTGTTGAATAGGGCATGGATGTCATTGGACCTATTGAGCCGGCAGCTTCCAACGGTCATAGGTTCATTTTGGTAGCCATTGATTACTTTACCAAATGGGTTGAAGCTAAAACTTTCAAGTCGATAACCAAGAAAGCAGTGGTGGATTTTGTTCATTCCCATATCATCTGTAGATTTGGGATCCCAAAGGTGATCATCACAGATAATGGTGCTAATCTTAACAACAATTTGATGAAAGAAGTGTGTTAACAGTTTAAGATTGCATATTGTAATTCCACCCCGTATCGTCCCAAAGCAAATGGAGCAGTTGAGGCAGCCAATAAGAATATAAAGAAGATATTGAGGAAAATGCTAGAAGGTTCCAGACAATGGCATGAAAAATTACCATTTGCATTGTTGGGTTGTCGCACTACCGTTCGTACTTTAGTAAGTGCAACTCCTTATTTGTTGGTATATGAAACTGAAGCAGTAATACCGACAGAAGTTAAAATTCCGTCTCTCCGAATTGTCGTTGAGGCTGTGATTGATGATGATAGGTGGGTCAAAACCCGTTTGGAGTAGTTGAACTTGATTTATGAAAAAAGATTGGCAGCAGTATGTCATGGCCAATTGTATCAGAAGAGGATGGCAAGAGCATACAATAAGAAGGTACGTCCCAGGAAGTTTGAAATGGGGCAACAAGTGTTAAAATGAATCCTCCCACATCAGGCCAAAGAAAAGGGCAAGTTCGCCCCAAATTGGCAAGGGCCGTTTATTGTGACCAGAGTCTTGTCCAATGGCGCTTTATGTCTGACAGATATTGAAGGAAGATGTATAGACTGGGCTATCAATTCTGATGCAGTCAAGAGATATTATGTATAATTTCTTTTGGTTGTAATTATTTCTGTTTGTTTGTATTTGGCATTGTATCAGAGAATGAAATGACGGAGGCAATTTGTTCTTTTATCCAAATACTTTAACCCTTGCTTCCCCTTTTGAGCCTTATATATTCTTTCACACCCCTCTTTTGGAATCAGTAATGAAATGATCATAAAAGAGAGAAAAGAAAATATAACAAAACAAAACAAAAGTCACAAGAAAACAAAGGAAGAGTGAACTATGTTCGACCTGATTCCTCAAAAAGAATACATAGGCGCCTCAAGGCTCGGTCATAGTGTAACAGAAATAAAATAAAAAAAAATAAATCCCCAAGAAAGAAAACTGGGGCAGAAATTGTGTTTGTAATTTTGGGAAAGAAGTTTGATTCCAAGAGTTGTAATGTTTTACCCATCAAAATTATTTTGAACTTTTGATACCCTTCTTCTTTTATCCATACAAAAAAAAACCATATTGATGTCCGAAAAAGACCTCCCGATCAGTATTCAAGAAGTGCTAAGTCGGGTAAATGGAAGTCAGGAGTAACACTCTAATCCCCAGTAGAAAGGGGATCGTAAGCTGAAAAGAATTGATAGTCAAGAGAATCACCGGCAGAGAGTCCCATCAGTAACACTCCAAGCCCTAGCTGAAAAATAAAATGAGAGAGTCTTATAGGTAAAAACCTTCACATGCACCATAAGGAGACGGAAGTTGAGAAAAATGAGAGAGTCTTATACGTGAAAACCTTCACAGGCACCATAAGACGACGAGAGTTGAGAGAAATGAGAGAGTCTTATTAGTGAAAACCCCTCGAAGGGAACTATAAGGCGACAATGAGTTAAAAAGGGGAAAACAAGATAAGACTGACAGAAATGATCCGTCGAGGCATCAAGCAGAACAAGATGTTGATTCGGCAAAAGAGTTGGGTTACGGGGCCTTTGAAATGAAAAGTAAGGACATCAGAAAGGTTGATTGATAAATAGACGGGGTTGGTTAATCCAGAATGCACGACATGATCATTGGGATCGGTTATACCGTTTAGAAAGATTTTTCTTTTTCTATCTCTTGAAGTCATCATTTTTCATTTCTTTGTTTAAAGATTTTTCAATGATAGTCTATTTTTTAGAAGGATTTTCAGAGCTTACTACCAATTTCCAATATGGAGCGAAGTAAAAGTGGATAAGACAAGTCGAAGATAATACAATGAGATAAGGAAGACGACATTATAAGACCAAATGATGGATTGGTCTAAGATTTCAGAAAGTATGGAGTAAAAGTGGAAAACAATAGTTGAGAAGTTTGCGAATAAGGAATCGTCAGGAAGGTCGGAAGTTGTCGGCCAGGTTTCAAAATGGTCGGACAATACAAGAAAAAAAACCCATCCCCCAGGAGGAATATGATTCCCAATAGGAATATGATCCCCAACAGGAATATCATCCCCAGCAAATAATATCATCCCCAACAAGTTTGATAGTGTAATGGAATGCAGAGCAGAGAAAGGAGAAAGGGAAAAACCATCCCCAGCAGGAGTGGCACGACCACTCATCACGTTTTAAACTAACAAAATTTTCTTTGAATGAAGCAGGTAAAGGAAATGTATTGATGGCAGAAAGACATGCCAAAAAGAAGATTATCAAACTGGGGTAGAAAATTTTCTTCCATGTTTGAAAATTTTCTCGAAATCGGGTACCCATCAGAGGAACGAGGAAAGCAATTCGAGTTTTAAGGAAAAGTAAGACAACAAGTTTCGAATAAAGCAGTTGTGGATAAGGACAATACAAGTTTCAGAGAAGGTAGTTGTAAAGGATGATAACACAAATTAAGGAAGGAAGTTTTTGAAGGAAGGTGAATCAAATTTCAAAGGGAAATGGTTGAGGAAGCAAGGGAAGAACAATGTCGATAAAACACAGTTATAGTTGAAGTCAGGAGCCCGCCTGGAGACCGGAGGCACTATCATTTTAAGTCAGAAGTGAGGAGCCCGCCTGGAGAATGGAGGCGTTAACATTCTAAGTTGTTATTGAAGTCAGGAGCCCGCCTGGAGAATGGAGATGTTATTTTTAAAGTTGTTGAAGTCAGGAGCCTGCCTGGAGAATGGAGGTGTTATTTTTAAGTTGTTATTGAAGTCAGGAGCCCGCCTGGAGAACGGAGGTATTATTTTTAAGTTGTTATTGAAGTCAGGAGCCCCCTCGGAGAGTGGAGGCATTATCATTTTAAGTGAGAAGTCAGGAGCCAGCCTGGAGAACGAAGGCGTTATCATTCTAAGTTATTATTGAAGTCAGGAGCCTGCTTGGAGAATGGAGGTGTTATTTTTAAAGTTGTTGAAGTCAGGAGCCCGTCTGGAGAATGGAGGTATTATTTTTAAGTTGTTATTGAAGTCAGGAGCCCACCTGGAGAATGGATGGGTTATCATTTTAAAGCTATTAAAGTCAGGAGCCCGCCTGGAGAATGGAGGCGTTATCATTTTAAATTGAAGTTGGAGCCCGCTTGGAGAATGGAGGTGTTATTTTTAAAGTTGTTAAAGTTAGGAGCCCGCTTGGAGAATTGAGGTGTTATTTTTAAGTTGTTATTGAAGTTAGGAGCCTGCCTGGAGAATGGAGGCATTATCATTTTAAAGCTATTAAAGTCAGGAGCCCGCTTGGAGAATGGAGGTGATATCATATTAAGTTGAAGTCAGGAGCCCGCCTGGAGAATGGAGGTGTTATTTTTAAAGTTGTTGATGTCAGGAGCCCGCCTAGAGAATGGAGGTGTTATTTCTAAGTTGTTATTGAAGTCAGGAGCCCGCCTGGATAATGGAGGTGTTATTTTTAAGTTGTTATTGAAGTCAGGAGCCCGCCGGGAGAATGGAGGTGTTATTTTTAAAGTTGTTGAAGTCAGGAGCCCGCTTGGAGAATGGAGGTGTTATTTCTAATTTGTTATTGAAGTCAGGAGCCCGCCTGGAGAATGGAGGTGTTATTTTTAAGTTGTCATTGAAGTCAGGAGCCCGCCTGGAGAATGGAGGCATTATCATTTTAAGTTATTGAAGTCAGGAGCCCGCCTAGAGAATGGAGGTGTTATTTTTATGTTGTTGTTGAGGTCAGGAGCCCGCCTGGATAACAGAGGCGTACCTCTTTAAGTCAGAGGTATGTAACCCGTCTGAAGGACAGAGGGTTACAACAAAATTCAGAAGAATAAATTCAATTTCGGAAATCAGAAGGAAGTGGTTCAAGCTTCGAAAGAAAAATAATTCAAAACTCATAAGAAGGAAATATGTTGTTCAAGTTCGGCAATCAAGAGAAGCCGACATGTCAAATCAGAGATAAAGGAACATCAGAGGAAACACAAGTTAACAAGACCTCAAGGAAACAAGAAACACAAGAGCAAGTGGGAAGATCCAGATAAGATTTTGTAATTCATAGACTATAGTTTAGTTTAGCTTCTTATTTTCTTTTAACACAGTGTAATAAGGAGGACAGTAAGAAGTAGCAACAACGGCAACAACAGCGACAGTAAACACAGCTTCACAGTAGTCCCAACTACCAAAACTTTCCAAACTACATTGACCTGATTCCTTTCTAGCCAAGGATATGTAGGAGACTTTTTGAAGCAAAGGTTCGGTCAAATCTTTTCAAAATGCTTCACACAGAGTATTCAAACGGGAAAAAATCGCTTGTATCCGCTCACTTTATCTTTGCACGAAAACTCTTCGTGTTTACGGGAAAGAGGGGCAACTGTGAGCACGTGATTTTTGCCTCACATGAATTACTCCCACAAAATCAAAACAAAAATTGTCTATGTTATTGTGTGCATTTTGTGAATTTTTCGTGAAATTTTTATTAATTGTTTGTATTTGTGTGTGCATGCTTATTTGTTTAAATTAATGAAAATACAAAAAATATGTCGCATTTGCATTTAGCATTTAATTCTATAATTAGGAGTAATTATTTATTTTTATAAAAAATAAAAACAACAACAACAACCCAGTATAATCCCACAAGTGGGGTATGAGGAGGGTAATATGTACGCAGACCTTAACCCTACCCTGAGGGGCAGAGAGGCTGTTTCCAGGAGAATTACAAAAAATGAAAGAATCGAAAAATAATTTTTTTTTGCATTTTTAGTAATTAATGTCGAATTTTGTGTTTTCTGTTAATTTGTCATTGTATCATATGTGATAATTATTATTAAGCGTCAATTAGTATTGGTGAGTTAATTGCGATTTTATAATTTTGCATTAGTATTTTGGTTTAAATTTTGAAATTAATTTAGGAATAAAATAAATAAAAGAAAAGAAAAGAGAGAAATAGGAAAGGAAATTGATCTTGGGCCAAAATTCATGAAGCCCAAGCCAAAACAAGCCCAAATTAACCCCCACCCGGTCCAAATTGACTAAGCTCGTTGACCAATCCAAACGACGTCGTTTTGTCATATTGATATGAACCGTCGATCTCATTAGATCGAAGGTTCAGTCCGTTTCCAGCATCAACAAAACGACGTCGCTTCGGTTTGTTTAATCTGAGTCGTTAACATTCACTTGATCCAATGGTCCACAAATGCCTATTCTCACCCGATCCAACCCCGACCCGCTTTCCCGGACCGATCCAGTGCCCCACTAAGACCAAACGACACCGTTAAACTTAAGTAATTGATCCAGGCTATTGATCTCAACTGATCTAACGACCTGCATTCAATCTTGAAATCCATATAAAAGTAACCAAACAGAACCTAGCCCCCTCAAACCCCCATCCTCTCTATCGTCTCTAACCTTCAGAGACCAAATCCATACGCCGCCCTATTCCGCCAATGAAAATCGCCCACAGTGGAGGACGGTAGCAAAATCACCCCAACTTAACACCAAACAAATCCTCAGCCTCCTCATCCCAAATCCCAACTTCGTTCCTTTCGAATCATCGTAGAACCCTTCGAATATCAATTGGAAGGGACGAACCCTAGCGCCGCCCCCAAATTCCCCGGTGGCAGTGCCACCACCAAATGACCCCAAATAACCACACAACCACCTCGACCCCCTCTATCTGAATCCACAACTAGTTCCCCTCAAATACACCTCCAATTCCTCGAATTTTAAATCGAAGGATCCAAGTCTCAAAAAACCAAAATCCAGATTAGGGTTCCAGTTCATTAAGATGAACTGATTTTTATCACCCAATAAGGGCTTGCACTTGTTCTTAACAGAGAACAAGTGCTTGACCTTATTGGGTAATTTAATCAAAAGAAGTCAGTCACCAAATCGGGACGAAATGGTGAGTTCCTTTGTTCTATTTTTTTTAGGTATTTGAATTTCTTCCACTTCTTCTCTTCTCTTTCTTTTCTATCTGAACGAATTAGTTAAATATTTAGATTAGGTTTTGTTTCAAAATATTGTTAAATGTTTGTTCTTTATTTCCTCTGTGAATAATGTGATAAATAGTTGTAAATTTTGAACCATTTAAATATAAGCCTATTTCCTATTTTTGAAGAATGCTGGACTAGAATTAGATTGTGTTTGTTTGAATAAATTGAATAAGCATTTTGTTGTTAATTAAATTATATTGGATTTTTAATAACTTGTTTGATCAGTTCAGGCATTTGCTAAAATAATTCAATAGCGGTTTGCTTTTGTTTTGGTTATCACTCGAATTAGTTTCTGATTGCTTCACTGGCTCTGTTTTGGATTTGGTCATTCAGACCCTTGCAATTTGAGTCAATTGGACCTCAGGTTCTGCCTGGACCTTTGAGGTCCAGGAATTAAGTTTCAGGGGTTAGTTTGGGGAATTAAATTAGTTGAATAATTGATTAAGGGCTACTGAATAATTAAAATCTGTTAGTAGAATGATTTGAGACATTTATAAGTGGAAATTGCAATAATCCTGGTTTTTAGGACTGAAATGGGCACTACTGAATTAATTAATAAGCACTAGGTGAGTGGAGATTGAGTGTTTAATTTTAAACTAAAAGGGCTAGGTATTAGTGGTAAATGCACTGACTGAAATGCTTATTTAAGAAGCTGGAAATCAGTCTAAAAAAAGCATTCAATTGAGAGCTTGGACATTCTGCCAGACACTCAGACACGCACTGAAAACACACGAGAATTCTGAAAAAATATTGGAAGATACAAAGAGAGTTTAGGACTGAAAAATACATATATAGCAAGAAGAAATTCATGGATGAGAGAGTGGTTTTGAAAAGATCATTCTGTGATTTCCCAAGTTTCAAATTTCTAAGAGTTTTTGGCTTTTCTAGTGTTAAAACAGATTGGAATAAGTGTGTGAAGTTCAGTTCTTTTTGAATTTGTTATTGGTAACTATTAGATTGAGGATGTGATTTACTGCTTCATATCATTGTTGGTTTTCTCGTTAACTGGGTTCTACTTCTATTGTTGACATGCTGAGCTGATGTTACTGCTGAAATCCTCACCTTTCTGTTTCTTCGTTTACTTCCAGGTACACGTTTCAAACCATCTCAATGTAAAATGTGAAAATGAAAATGAAATAGAGCAATTTCAATTTTTTTTGCTTCCTGATATGTACTCATTTGAATGAGGTGTAGATAGTTAGATATATTAGCTTACTTGTGTAAATAGCTTAGTGTTGGGTTTGTAATGACGTGCATTTTTATAAGGCTGTTATAATTTGACTGTATATCTATTAATTTTTAGATTGTTATTGTAAGTTTAATGCCTCACTCATTCGTCTGTAGTTATAAAACAATTTTAAAAATGATTTTTTTTTGTGTTTTGGTAGCTGCCTTCAGTAGTTCATCTTTTCTAATCCAAGATAATTGGGTTGTTTGTAAATTTAAGCCGTCAATCTATTCGTGTATAGGTTTACATGCGTGACTATTGTTGTTAAAACTCAATCCACGTCTAGGTTTGGAAATAGGTATAAAATCAGCATTGTGGCTTAGACTATTCAATAGTTTAATCGATAATCAGTTAATCCTTGGCTTTCAAAATAATCTCAATTGTTTTATGAATTAAAAAATGAAGTTTTATCATTGGATTCTATTTATCATCAAATTACTCGCCTTGGCATTGTATAAGTGTTGCATATGATAATCCTCCTGCTGATCTCATCTCTTTGTGTGAATGACTATAGAGCTGGTATCTAAACCAGCGTAAGTAGTTAAAAGCTAATTCTGAAATCGAAATTTCAATATTTGGTTAGTAATCATCTTGGGCATACCGATCAATTCTCAAATCCATAATTTTAATCCATTGACTCAATCAGGTGATTATAGTTCCATGTTCCTGGGTTAATTGTTGAGGCCCAAACGAAGATTGGAGGCTTAAATAATTAACAAAAATTGTAGGCCATAATTGATAAAAGAAAAAATGAAAGGGAATAACACAAATCTAGGCTTTCGGGTTAGGTAGCGAGTCCAAACTAAAAGGCTTACCCTTTTGTTTGAACCTGGACTTGAACTTGAAGCCCGAAATTTTTAATATCAATTAGCTAGGACCTTTTTTCTTTTCTTTTATTATTAGAGACAAAAAAATAAAAAAATAAAAAAATCATAGTTACTTTAGAACTTTCCTTTTAAATAAAAATGAGACGAGCCTCGCCGCACAAAATTAATAATTTGCGGGGCCCTCATTAATTGCGTATATCAAAAAATATTTAGAATTCGGGCGGGCCATTTAGTGAATTTCATGGCCTCCCGCAAAGATAATAATTCGCTAGCCACTTCAGGCGTGTTCTAAATAATATTACCTTCCTAAACTCGGATGCACATTTATGTGACCCAAATCCAAATCTCAACGATGTCGAAATGTGTCAAAAATCGCAGGTGCATTTATGTGACGAGGTTCGAGACATCTTTTCACGACGTTGAAATTCTCTTAAAATAATAATAAATAAAAGCAGTAAAAAACTAAAATTTTCACATAGGTTCATAATTTTTTAAAATCAGATAATTAAGCCGAATATAATAGTTGAGCGACCGTGCTAGAACCACGGAACTTGGGAATGCCTAATACCTTTTCCCGGGTTAATTCCTTACTCGAATTTCTGGTTCACGGACTGTTAAACAGAGTCATTCTTTTCCTTGATTCAGGATTCTAATAGGTGACTTGGGACACCATAAATATCTCAAGTGGCGACTCTGAATCTATTTAATAAATGAATCCCGTTTTGATTGTCCTTTAATTGGAAAAACTCCCTTTATTATACTCCCTTACGAGGTGTGGTAAGTAAAAAAGAGGTGTGACATTGGGATGTGCCTAAACTCCACTGATCGAAACCGTTGACACAGATCATGCAAACACTGTCAATACGGTATGAGTTTCAAATCTCGTGTTTCCCATTCTCCTTGAATTTGATGTACCAGGAGGTTCGAGTCTCCCAAGACCAGAATGTCCTGAACATCCATGTCCGGAGCTAACTGTAACCCCAAAATGCATGCTTCATATTCAGCCATGTTGTTGGTACAATAAAAACGTAACTCAGCTGTAATAGGATAATGATGTCTTATTTTGGAGATAAATACCGCTCCTATTCCAACTCCCTTCGCATTTGCAGCTCTATCAAAGAAAAGCTTCCATCTTAGTTCCTCAGTTAATTCCAACTCATCGATGTTCATCACTTCTTCATCAGGAAAATACATTCTCAATGGCTCGTATTCTTCATCGACCAGATTCTCGGCCAAGTGATCGGCCAATTCCTGGGCTTTCATTGTCGTCCTCGTCACATAGATGATGTCGAACTCGGTGAGTAATATTTGCCATTTCTCCAATCTCCCTGTGGACATAGGCTTCTGGAAAATATAGTTCAATGGATCCAACCGTGAAATGAGGTAAGTGGTATAGGATGACAGGTAATGCTTCAATTTTTGTGCTACCCAAGTTAGGGCACAACATGTCTTCTCAAGTTGAGTGTACTTACCCTCATAAATTGTAAACTTCTTGCTGAGATAATAGATGGCTTGCTTATTACTGCCGGTGATGTCATGCTGCCCCAGTACACAGCCAAATGAGTTTCCCAAAACTGTTAGATAAAGAATCAAAGGTCTCCCTTGTTCAGGCGGAACCAACACAGGTGAATTTGACAAATACCTTTTATCTGGTCAAATGCCTCCTGACATTCTTCAGTCCATTCGACCGCGGAATCCTTCTTTAATAGCTTGAAAATGGGTTCACAAGTTGCTGTGAGTTGAGCAATAAACCTACTGATATAGTTCAACCTTCCCAACAGACTCATTACTTCGGTTTTATTCTTCGGGGGTGGAAGCTCTTGGATGACTTTGATCTTTTATGGGTCTAACTCAATGCCTCGCCGACTTACTATGAACCCTAACTGCTTTCCGGATGGAACACCAAATGCTCACTTGGCAGGGTTGAGTTTAAGGTCATACTTGCGGAGCTTCTGAAAGAACTTCCTCAAATTTGTGATGTGGTTAGCCTGCTGCTTTGATTTAATGATCACATCATCCACGTACACCTCAATTTCTTTATGTATCATATCATGAAACATAGTAGTCATTGCCCTCATGTAAGTTTCCTAGCATTTTTCAGACCAAATGGCATTACTCTGTAGCAATAAGCTCCACATGGCGTGATGAATGTCGTCTTATCTGCATCCTCTTCATCCATCAAAATCTGATGATACCCAGCATAGCAATCCACGAAAGACCCAATCTATCGCTTTGCACAATTGCCAATTAAGATGTGGATATTGGGTAGTGGGAAGTTATCTTTTGGGCTGGCTTTGTTGAGATTGCGATAGTCAACGAATACTGTGATCTTTCCGTCCTTCTTCAGCACCGGCACAACGTTAGCCCACCATTCTGGATATCGAGTGACCCGAAAAACCTTTGCATCTAATTTCTTATTTATCTCCTCCTTAATCTTCATGCTCATATCTGTTTTGAATTTTCTCAATTTTTGTTTGACGGGAGGAAATGCCGAATCAGTTGGTAATTGATGAACCACTAGATCAGTGCTTAGCCCCGTCATGTCATCGTATGACCATGCAAAAAATCTTTAAACTCAATTAGTGTTTCGACTTATTCTTCCCTGATGCCCAGTTCAAGATAGACGCTTATTTTGGTTTCTCTGAGGTTATCTACGTCTCCTAGATTGATGACTTCCGTATCATTTAAATTGGGTTTGGGATTTTCTTCGAAGTGACTCAGTTTTTTACTTATTTCTTTAAGGCTTCATCTTCATCATATTCTAGTTCATTCTCATCATTTCTTATTTCTTGCACTATTGTTTCGGGACCAAATTGATTTTCTAGACTGGGTTGAGGATTCCTCATACGTGCCATATCATTAAGATCAGTGGAAAGAAACAGAAAAGAAAAAGGAAAAATAAAGATAAAATATCAGAAATAATGGGGAATAGAAATTTCATTCACTGAAAAACTAAAAGATACCAGGGTTTGCACACTTCAAAAACAAACTTGAAAATAAAACTGGATTACAACCCTGAAATAATCCCAAATAAACTTTGAAGGAAAATAAGAGCAAACTACCAAGATTCCTTCCGGGTAGGGAGAGGAGTAGCCTTCCAATTATTTAGTTTTGTCCTTGGCCCTACAAATTGTACTTCAGCGTGACTAGGACCTTCTCCATCTTCGATCATGTTCACATCAGTGAACAGATTCTCGAACCTTTGTAACAACTCTTTATCATGTTTGACCATAGGACCAGAAATCATCGTTGTCGGACGTCTTTCTATGCCAGACTTGATGAAAGATCTGGAGAGGCGCATGACTGGCTTTGGAAGGACCCATGCCTTCTGCTTCATCTTCCTAGCTCGTCGGATGTCTGCTGCTGTAGGTTTAAACCCCAAACCGAAGGTTCCCACATTTTCCAGTAAGGACACTAGCTGTACGATACCTTGCAGAGATGCACCCAAACCTTTACTGGGCACAAAGTCGTTTCCCAACATTTCATAGGCTACCATGACATATGCAGAAGTTATCTTGGTATTTCGAATGTATTGCCCCTACGGAAGTTTCTCGACCGATACAGCGTCACAAATGTGTCAAAAACCACGGGTGTACTAGTACGACATAGTTCGAGATGCATTTTCACGACGTTGCAATTCTTATTAAAAATAAAAATAAAAGCGGTTTACGAATAAAAGGCACATAGGTTAGAACATGTTTCGAAATCAGATAAAATCAAATACAATAGTTGAGCGACCGTGCTAGAACCATGGAATCCGGGAATGCCTAACACCTTCTCCCGGGTTAACAGAATTCCTTACTCGAATTTCTGATTCGCGGACTGTTAACAAAGTCATAATTTCCTCGGTTCGAGATTCAACCAGTGACTTGGGACACCATTAATCTCCCAAGTGGCAACTCTGAATTTTAATAATAAATCCCGTTTTGATTGTTACTTCAAGTTGGAAATAACTCCTTTTATTATATCCTTCACGGGGTGTAGTAGTGAAAAAGGAGGTGTGACAGGGAGTTCGACGGAGGGGGTAAAGAATCGGTCGGTGATATAGTGTTGGAGTTGACGATTGGGCCTGTGGAATTTACCATGGAGTTCCAGGTACTAAACATGGTAGTCTCTTATAACTTCTTGATGGGGCGACCCTGGATCTACGCCGCCAAGGCAGTACCTTCTACCCTGTACCAGATGGTCAAGTTTGAGTGGGACCGGTAAGAGATCATGGTCCACGGTGAAGAAAATTTGCACTCCCAGCGCGGCACCATTATGCCATTTATTGAAATAAAAGATGGCGTCGGGCCATGTGTACCAAAGCAAGCCTTCTGACTTTTAGAGCAGAAAATGACAGATGCTCAAAAAACATCTACAGTACATTAAACTCATGCTAAACTCTGAAATTTTGAAGGAAATTAGTACCATAATTGACCAAACTATTGGAACGTTATCAAGTTCACACACACTAGATCAATGATAGAAAATGATAGTACTCCCATGAACTACAAACTAAGCTATCCAACTCACAATCTTTCAGTACACTTCCAGTATTCAACATTTGAGGAAATCAAGAAAAAGGGGTGAACTAAGAGCTCATACACAAATTATTTCAAGCAATAACTACAAACCAACTATAAACATGAATTAAAGAGAAAACTATAACAAGTAGACAAATCATTCCAACAAAGCTGGAATATATCTCATGCGTTGACATCTCCATTTCCATTCATTTTTTCCAATCTATTTCACAACCATAAAGGTTATAGGAAAGTGTACCTAGAAGTAAAATGAAACGAAGAAGAAAGTGAAGGTCAGTAGGCACAACAACAGCAGATCAACATAAAACCAGAGACAATTGAACCCACTAGTAGCCAAGAATAATTCAAAATTCAACCAAACACTCGATGAGATCAACTCAGACGCTAATGAAAGCAACAACTCTATTTGCAGAACTCAGAACAGACTTTCAAAAAGAAACGAGTTCAAACCATTTCAAACCCTTAATGAATCCCAAGTTGTTTCGGCTAATTTGAGCAAAGACACTATTGTAATAGTATAAGATTGAAACTGTTTATATTTCTAGCTCTTCTAAACTCTAAGTGTGTCTTTCTTTATATCACTTTGTATCAATCTCTCAGATTATCAATAAATGTATGCCCTAATCTCTCTCAATGTATATTAGAATCTCTATCTTTTTTTCCAGTGTTTCCGAATATCTTCACTCTATCTCTCAATGTTTTCTTCTCAAATATTTTTGTTTTTGAATCCCCTATATGTGTGTATCTTCTATCTTTTAATAGGCATTGAGTTAGTGCATTCTCCATTATCACATTATCTTTTCAATTCTTAATTGTCCACCTATCTTAGTGTTATTATTAAAATTAGTTGTGCTCAATCCATAACCAATTCACCTTTTATTTCTTAAATCTCACTAACTTAGTGATTATTAAATAATATACCTAGTTTACACCCTACCCAAGTTAGCAGCCCCTAAGTGAACCCCTAACTTAATATTGATTCTGAATATCTACAAACACACAAGCAGAAAACAAACGAGCTAAAACCTTCAGATAGATTGAAAATAAATGAACTTCAAAATTAAAGATATATCTAACAAACTAGTCAATCGTATTACTTAATGAAGAATCGGTTCATTATAAGAATTCTAAATGGAATATTCAAGAGAGCTAGAAAATTAATCACATGTCAGAACATATTAGAATAGGTTTCGACCAATTCAATTGAACCTTAAATTAAACTAATTTTTCTCATATGATTATAATAGATAAAAAAAAATTTACTGAAACAAATTAATGCAGGTGAGTAATTATCAAACTTATGAACAGAAATAAAAAAAACAAAAAGAAAGAAAGAAGGCGAGTAAAAGATGAAACCAACACTAAACGAACAATAATAAAGGAAAACTTACTGGTTAAATTTTAAATCGGTACTGATATTCCAACTCACCCCAGGATAATGATAATAGCTTGTTCCTTTTCAAGAACCTGCGACCATCATTATCTTGTGGTAATTTGGCCTTGAAAACTCAAGTCATGACTTTGCAAACGATTTCGAGAATAAACACTTAGGGTTCAGATTTTAGATCTTATATTCGAGAGGTTCTAGTAATATTCAAAGGAAAATAATATTGGATTAAGGATGAGGGGTTTAAAGAGGTTCAGGGGTGTGATTTTAGGGCTGAACGGAGACGGCGCCTCCACAGGAGAAACTGTGGCGGTGCTAGGGTTCGGGATTTTGAACATAGATTCGAGGAGTTCCAGGGCGAGGAAACGGTGCGGAGTTCTGGGATGGGGAGGTGGAGAGGAGGGTTAGGTGTTAATTTGGAGGCCATTGGTGGCTGACCGCCGCCGTGGGCAATTTTCGGCGGGCGGTCAATGGGGGTTTGTGGTCTTAGGAGATAGAGTGGTCTTTGAAGAGAGACGGGGAGGGGGAGTTTGATTTGGGGTTAGGGGTTTTAGGTATATTAAAATCGATCCTTTAATTAGGGTCGTTGGATGAATTAAATCCAACGGCTCTGATTGATTGATTAATGAAAACGGGGTCGTTTGATGCAGTCCTGGACCGGGTTGTGGAGGTGGGTCGGGGTCGAGTCATTGCTAGTAACGGGTTAACCAGTGGACCATTGGATGATATAAAATCAACGGCTCAGATGAGCAACCGATAAAACGACGTTGTTTGGGCTGTAACAGAGGCAGACCGGGTTGGGAAATTCATTTGGGCTCAGGATTTAAATTAAAACTGGGCCAAAGCTTCAATTTATTTCATTCTTTTCCTTTTCTTTTTATTTCAAAAAAAAATATTTCTTCTAAAAAAATAAAAAATAAAACCTTAATTAATTCTTGAACCAAACTATTCTATCAAATTAACTTAATTATCTCTAATAATATCACACACATTTGAATATCAATTTAAAAGAAAACTCACCAAATTTGACATTAAACACTAAAAATGCAAAAAATGCATTTATATATATTTTTCATTTTTGTAAAATAAGTAATTTACTACTTAATTCAAAAATTGTAAAATTAAATCCTAGACGTAAATGCAACATATTCTTTTTTGTATTTTTTCATTAATTTAAACAACAAACACGCACACAAACATGCTAACAATTACTAAAAATATCACGAAAAGTTCACAAAATTGCATATAATAAAACAAACTTTTTTTTGTTTTGATTTTGTGGGAGTAATTTATGTGAGGCAAAAATCACGTGCTCACAGCTGCCCCTCTTTGCCCGTAAACACGAAGAGTTTTCGTGCAAAGATAAAGTGAGAGATTGTGAGCGAGTTTTGCCCTTTTGAATACTCTGTGTGAAGCATTTTTTGAAATATTTGACCGAACCTCTACTTCAAAGGTTTCCTACATATCATTGGCTAAAAGTGAATCAGGTCAATGTAGTTCGGGAGGTTTCGATAGTTGGGACTACCATGTGACTATGGTTTTCTTGTTACTGTTGTTGTTGCTGCTACTGCTTACCGACCTCCTTATTACACCGTGCTAAACAGAAAATAGGAAGCTAGACTAAACTAGTCTATGAATTGTAAAATCTTATCTAGATCTTAAACGTGCACTTGTGTCTGTTGTTGCATTGTTGCCTTGTATTTCCTCTGATGTTCCATTATTTCTGATTTGACTTGTCGGCTTCTCTTGATTGCCGAACTTGAATTGCTTATTTCCTTCTTATGAGCTTTGAATTTGAATTTATTCCTCTGATTTCGTTGTAACCCTCAGTTCTCCGGACGTGTTACTGACTTCTGATTTAAAAAGTACGCCTCCGTTCTCTAGGCGGTCTCCTGACTTCGATAACTTAAAATGATAATGCCTCGATTCTCCAGGTGGGCTCCTCACTTCAATAACTTAAAATGATAACGCCTCCATTCTCCAGGCGGGCTCGTGACCTCAACAATAACTTGAAATGATAACGCCTCCGTTCTCTAGGCGGGATCCTGACCTCAACAACAACTTGAAATGATAACGCCTCCGTTCTCCATGCGGGCTCCTGAACTCAACAACAACTTGAAATGATAACGCCTCCATTCTGCAGGCGGGCTCCTCACCTCAACAACAACTTGATATGATAATGCCTCCATTCTCAAGGCGGGCTCCTGACCTCAACAACAACTTGAAATGATAACGCCTCCATTCTCCAGGCGGGCGGGCTCCTGACCTCAACAACAATTTTGTTTTATCGACATTGTTCTTCCCTTGCCTCCTCAACCATTTCCCTTTGAAATTTGATTCATCTTCCTTCAAAACTTCCTTCCTTAATTTGTGTTATCCTCCTTTACAACTACCTTCTCCAAAACTTGTATTGTCCTTCTCCGAAACTGCTTTCTTCGAAACTTGTTGTCTTGCTTTCCCTTAAAACTGGAATTGCTTTCCTCGTTCCTCCGATGGATACCCGATTTCAAGAAAATTTTCAAATATGGAAGAAACTTTTCTGCCCCAATTTGATAATATTCTTTGTGGCATGTCTTTCTGCCATCAATACATTTACTTTACCTGCTTCATTCAAGGAAAATTTTGTTAGTTTAAAACATGGTGAGTGGTCGTGCCACTCCTACTAGGGATGGTTTTTCCCTTTCTTCTTACCCTGCTCTGCATTCCATTACACTTTCAAAACTCGCTGGGGATGATATTATTTATTGGGGATGATATTCCTGCTGGGGATCATATTCCTCCTGGGGGATGGGTTTTTTTTTTCTTGTGTCGTTCGACCATTTTGAAACGTGGCCAACAACTTTCGACCTTCCTGACGATTCCTTATTCGCAAACTTCTCAACTATTTTTTTCCACTTTTACTCCATACTTTCCGAAATCTTAGACCAATCCATCATTTGGTCCTATAATGACGTCTTTCTCATCTTATTGTATTATCTTCGGCTTGCCTTATCCACATTTACTTCGCTCCATATTGGAAACTGATAGTAAGCTCTGAAAATTCTTCTCCAAATAAACTACCTTTGAAAAATATTTAGACAAAGAAATGAAAAATAATGACTTCAAGAGATAGAAAAAGAAAAGTCTTTCTGAACAACTGGGGAGAAGAAGAAGGAAAAGAACTTATCTGAACGGTATGACCGATCCCAATGATTATGTCGTGCATTCTGGATTAACCAACCCAGTCTATTTATATCAATCAACCTTTCTGATGGCCTTACTTTGCATTTCAAAGGCCCCATAGCCCAACTCTTTTGCCGAACTAATATCTTGTTCTGGTGGATGCCTCGACGGATCCTTTCTATCAATCTTATCTTGTTTGCACCTTTTTGACTCCTTGATGCCTCATAGCACCCTTCGAGGGGTTTTCACTAATAAGACTCTCTCATTTCTCTCAACTCCCGTCGCCTTATGGTGCCTGTGAAGGTTTTCACCGATAAGACTCTCTCATTTTATTTCTCTCAACTTCCGTCGCCTTATGGTGCCTGTGAAGGTTTTCACCGATAAGACTCTCTCATTTTATTTTTTTTAGTTGGGGATTGGAGTGTTACCGATAGGACTCTCTGCTGTGGATTCTTTTGGCTATCAATTCTTTTCAGGTTATGATCCCTTTTCTACTGGGGATTAGAGTGTTATTCCTGACTTCCATTTGCCCGACTTGGCACTTCTCGGATACTGATCGGGAGGTCTTTTTCAGACATCAATATGGTTTTCGTGTATGGCTAAAAGAAAAGGTTATCAAAAGTTCAAAATAAATTTGATGGGTAAAACATTACAAATCTTGGAATCAAACTTCTTTGCCAAAATTACAAACACAACTTCTACCCCAGATTTCTTGCTTGAGGATTTTTTTTTACACTATGACCGAGCCGTGAGGCGCCTACGTATCCTTTTTGATGAATCAGGTCGAACGTAGTTCACTCAATTCCTTTGTTTTCTTGTGACTTTTCTTTTGTTTTGTTATATTTTTTCTTTTCTCTTTTTTTTTTCATTTTCATTACTGATTCCAAAAGAGGGGTAAGAAAGAACAAATAAGGCTCAAAAGGGGAAGCAAAGGTTAAAGTGTTTGGATAGAAGAACAAATTGCCTCCGTCATTTCATTCTCTGATACAATGCAAAGTTCAAACAAACAAACAACAATTACAATCAAAAGAAACCATACATAATATCTCTTGACTGCGTCAGAATTGATAGCCATGTCGATACATCTTCCGTCGACATCTATCAAGCATAAAGTGCCATTGGATAGCTCTCTGATGACAATAAACGGTCCTTGCCAATTCGGGGCGAACTTGCCCTTTGCTTCGGACTGATGTTGAAGGATTCGTTTCAACACTTGCTGCCTCACTTCAAACCTCCTGGGACGCACCTTCTTATTATATGCTCTTGCCATCCTCTTTTGATATAATTGTCCATGACACACTGCTGCCAATCTCTTTTCATCAATTAAGCTCAATCGCTCCAATCGGGCTTTGACCCACTCATAGTCATCAATCTCAGCCTCAGTGACAATTCGGAGAGACAGAATTTCAACTTCTGTCGGTATCACTGCTTCAGTTCCGTATACCAACAAATAAGGAGTTGCACCTACTGAAGTACGAACAGTAATGCGATAACCCAACAATGCAAATGTTAACTTTTCATGCCATTGTCTGGACCCTTCTACCATTTTCCTCAATATCTTCTTTATATTCTTGTTGGCTGCCTCAACTGCTCTATTCTCCTTGGGGCGATAAGCGGTGGATTTACGGTGTGTAATCTTGAACTGTTGACATACTTCTTTCATCAAACCGTTGTTAAGATTAGCACCATTATTCGTGATGATTACCTTTGGGATCCCAAATCTACAAATGATATGGGTATGAACAAAATCCACCACTGCTTTCTTGGTTACCGACTTGAAAGTTTTAGCTTCAACCCACTTAGTGAAATAGTCGATGGTCACCAGAATGAACCTATGACCGTTGGAAGCTACTGGCTCAATAGGTCCAATGACATCCATGCCCCATGCAACAAAGGGCCATGGTGCTGACATTGTGTGTAATTTTGTCGGTGGAGAACGAATCAGATCTCCATGTATCTGGCATTGATGGCGTTTACGCACAAAACTAATACAATCTCGCTCCATAGTGAGCTAATAATACCCTGCTCGAAGAATCTTCTTTGCCAATACCTATCCACTCATATGTGGCCCACAAACTCTAGAATGCACCTTTGTCATAACTGTCGCGACTTGACTAGCATCTATACACCTCAGCAATCCCAAATCTGGTGTTCTTTTGTACAATACTCCTTCACTGAGGAAAAATCCATTTGCCAACCATCAAATGGCCCTCTTTTTATCTCCGGTGGCCTGCTCCGGGTATATTCCCATCCTGAGGTATTCCTTGACATCATAAAACCATGGTTCGTTATCCAGTTCCTCCTCTATCATATTGCAATAGGCATGCTGATCACGAACCTGGATATGCAACGGATCAACATGAATTTATCTGGATGATGCAACATTGATGCTAAGGTAGCCAAAGCATCGACAACCTCATTATGAACTCTTGGGTGTGAGCACGTGATTTTTACCTCACACGAATTACTCCCACAAAATCAAAATAAAAATTGTCTGTTTTATTGTGTGCATTTTGTGAATTTTTCGTGAAACTTTTAGTAATTGTTTGCGTTTGTATGCGCATGCTTATTTGTTTAAATTAACGAAAATACAAAAATATGTCGCATTTGCATTTAGGATTTAATTCTATAATTAGGAGTAATTATTTATTTTTACAAAAAATGAAAGAATCGAAAAATAATGTTTTTTTTGCATTTTTAGTAATTAGTGTCGAATTTTGTGTTTTCTGTTAATTTGTCATTTTATCATATGTGATAATTATTATGAAGCGTTAATTAGTATTGGTGAGTTAATTGGGATTTTATAATTTTGCATCAGTATTTTGGTTTAAATTTTGAAATTAATTTAGGAATAAAATAAAGAAAAGAAAAGAAAAGAAAAGAGAGAAATAGGAAAGGAAATTGAACTTGGGCCAAAATTCATGAAGCCCAAGCCAAAACCAGCCCAAATTAACCCCCCAACCGGTCCAAATTGACTAAGCTCGTCGACCAATCCAAACAACGTCGTTTTGTCACACTTGATTTGAACCGTCGATCTCGTTTGATCAAACGGTTCAGTCTGTTTCCAGCATCAACAAAACGACGTCGCTTCGGTTTGTTTAATCTGATTCGTTAACATTCACTTGATCCAACGATCCACAAATGCCTATTCTCACCCGATCCAACCCCGACCGGCTTTCCCGAACCGACCCAGTGCCCCACTAAGACCAAATGACACCGTTCACCTTAAGTAATTGATCCAGGCCACTTATCTCAACTGATCTAACGGCATGCATTCAATCTTGAAATCCATATAAAAGTAACCAAACAGACCCTACCCCCCTTCTCTCTATCGTCTCTAACCTTCATAGACCAAATCCATATGCCGCCCTATTCCGCCACCGAAAATCGCCCATGGCAGCAGAAGGTAGCCAATTCACCCCACCTTAACACCAAACAACCCCCTCAGCCTCCTCGTCCCAATTCCTAACCCCGTTCCCTTCGAATCATCGTAGAACCCTTCAAATATCAATTGGAAGGGACGAACCCTAGCGCCGCCCTCAAATTCTCTAGTGGCGGCGCCACCACCAAATGACCACAAATCAACACCACACAACCACCTCGACCCCCTCTGTCTGAATCCACAACTAGTTCCCCTCAAATACCCCTCCAATTCCTCGAATTTTAAATCGAAAGATCCAAGTCTCAAAAAACCAAAGTTCGGATTAGGGTTCCAGTTCATTAAGATGAACTGATTTTTATCACCCAATAAGGGCTTTCACTTGTTCTTAACAGAGAACACGTGCTTGACATTATTGGGTAATTTAAATCAAAAGAAGGCAGTCACCCAGTCGGGACGAAAGGGTGAGTTCCTTTGTTCTATTTTTTTTTTAGGTATTTCAATTTCATCCACTTCTTCTCTTCTCTTTAATTTCTATCTGAATGGATTAGTTAAATATTTAGATTAGGTTTTGTTTCAAAATATTGTTAAATGATCGTTCTTTATTTCCTCTGTGAATAATGTGATAAATAGTTGTAAATTTTGAACCTTTTAAATATAAGCATGTTCCCTATTTTTGAATAATGCTAGACTAGAATTAGATTGTGTTTGTTTGCATAAATTGAATAAGCATTTTGTTGTTAATTAAATTATATTGGATTTTTAATAACTTGTTTGATCAGTTCGAGCATTTGCTTAAATAATTCAATAGTAGTTTGCTTTTGTTTTGGTTATCACTCGAATTAGTTTCTGATTGCTTCACTGGATCTGTTTTGGATTTGGTCATTCAAACCCTTGCAATTTGAGTCAATTGGACCCCAGGTGAATTAAATTTCAGGGGTTAGTTTGGGGAATTAAATTACTTGAATAATTAATTAAGGGCTGCTGAATAATTAAAATCTATTAGTAGAATGATTTGAGACATTTATAAGTGGAAATTGCACTAATGATGGTTTTTAGGACTGAAATGGGCACTATTGAATTAATTAATAAGCACTAGGTGAGTGGATATTGAGTGTTTAATTTTAAACTAAAAGGGCTAGGTTTAGTGGTAAATGCACTGACTGAAATGCTTATTTAAGAAGCTGGAAATCAGTCTAAAAAAAAGAAACATTCAATTGAGAGCTTAGACATTCTTCCAGACACTTAGACACACACTGAAAATACACGAGAATTTTGAAAAAATATTGAAAGATACAAAGAGAGTTTAGGACTGAAAAATACATATATAGCAAGAAGAAATTCGTGGATGAGGGAGTGGTTTTGAAAAGATCATTCTGTGATTTCCCAAGTTTTAAATTTCAAAGATTTTTTGACTTTTCTCGTGTTAAAACAGATTGGAATAAGTGTGTGAAGTTCATTTCTTTTTGAATTTGTCATTGGTAACTGTTTGATTGAGGCTGTGATTTACTGCTTCATATCATTGTTGGTTTTATGGTTAACTGGGTTCTACTTCTGTTGTTGACGTGCTGAACTGCTGTTACTGCTGAAATCCTCACCTCTTTGTTTCTTCTTTACATCCAGGTACACGTTTCAAACCATCTTGATGTAAAATGTGAAAATGAAAATGAAATAGAGCAATTTCGCATTTTTTTGCTTCCTGACATGTACTCATTTGAATGAGGTGTAGATAGTTAGATATATTAGCTTACTTGTGTATATAGCTTAGTGTTGGGTTTGTAATGACGTGCATTTTTATAAGGCTGTTATAATTGGACTGTATATCTATTAATTTTCAGACTGTTATTGTAACTTGAATTCCTCACTCATTCTTCAGTAGTTACAAATTTTTTTAAAAATAATTGGGTTGTTTGTAAATTTAAGCAGTTAATCCGTTCGTGTATAGGTTTACATGCGTGACTATTGTTGTTAAAACTCAATCCACATCTAGGTTTGGAAATAGGTATAAAATCAGCATTGTGGCTTAGACTATTCAATAGTTTAATCGATAGTCAGTTAATCCTTGGCTTTCAAAATAATCTCAATTGTTTTATGAATTAAAAAAAAATTTTTATCACTGGATTCTATTTTTCATCAAATTACTCGCCTTGGAATTGTATAATTGTTGCATATGATAATCTTCCTGTTGATCTCATATCCTTGTGTGAATGACTATAGAGCTGGTATCCAATCCAACGTTAGTAGTTAAAAGCTAATTCTGAAATCGAAATTTCAATATTTTGTTAGTAATCATCTTGGGCATACCAATCAATTCTCAAACCCATAATTTTAATTCATTGACTCAATCAGCTGATTATAGTTCTATGTTCCTGGGTTAATTGTTGAGGCCCAAACGAAGATTGGAGGCTTAAATAATTAACAAAAATTGTAGTCCATAATTGATAAAAGAAAAAATGAAAGGGAATAACACAAATCTGGGCTTTCGGGTTAGGTAGCGTATCCAAACTAAAAGGCTTGCAATTTTATATGAACCTGGACTTGAACTTGAAGCCCGGAATTTTTAATATCAATTTTCTAGGACTTTTTTTTCTTTTCTTTTATTATTAGAGACAAAAAAATAAAAAAATAGAAAAATCATAGTTACTTTAGAACTTGCCTTTTAAATAAAAAATGAGACGAACCTCGCCGCACAAAATTTATAATTTGCGGGGCCCTCATTAATTGCGTATATAAAAAAATATTTAGAATTCGGGCGGGCCATTTAGTGAATTTCATGGCCTCCCACAAAGATAATAATCTGCTAGCCACTTTAGGCGTGTTTTAATACCTTCCTAAACTCGGGTGCACATTTATGTGACCCAAATCCAAATCTCAATGAAGTCGAAATGTGTCAAAAATAACGGGTGCATTTATGTGATGCGGTTTGAGACATGTTTTTACGACGTTGAAATTCTCTTAAAATAATAATAAATAAAAGCGGTAAAAAACTAAAATTTTCACATAGGTTTATAATTATTTAAAATCAGATAATTAAGCCGAATATAACAGTTGAGCGACCGTGCTGGAACCACAGAACTTGGGAATGCCTAATACCTTCTCCTGGGTTAACAGAATTCCTTACTCGGATTTCTGGTTCGCGGACTGTTAAACAGAGATTCTTTTCCTCGATTCGGGATTCTAACCGGTGACTTGGAACACCATAAATATCCCAAATGGTGACTCTGAATCTATTTAATAAATGAATCCCGTTTTGATTGTCCTTTAATTGGAAAAACTCCCTTTATTATACTCCCTTACGGGGTGTGATAAGTAAAAAGGAGGTGTGACAGCTCTGGCGATTCTGCTGGGGAGCTTAACCCAGAACCACTTGGGGAGGTGCTTTGCTCCCATAGAATTGAGAAAGGGCAACCCAGTGGCAGTAAAGAAGCCGGTGACCGAGGAAGAAGCAGAAGAATTCTTTAAGAAAATGAAGTTGCAGGATTATTCCATCATAGAGCAACTAAAAAAGACGCCGGCTCAAATTTCATTACTTTCATTATTGATCCATTCTGATGAACATCGGCAGGCTTTGATGAAAATCCTGAATGAGCCCCATGTATGTGACAAGATCTCCGTCAATCACTTGGAGAAAATTGCAAATAGGATATTTGAGGTGAATAGGGTCACCTTTGCCGATGATGAGTTACCCGAAGAAGGTACCGAGCATAATAGGGTCCTCTATCTTACAATTAAATATGAGGAATCTGTGGTTACCCAAGCTTTGGTTGACAATGGCTCCAGCACGAACATTTGTACCCTCTCAACATTGAACAAACTGAAAGTGGATAACGACAAAATACGCAAGAGCAGCGTTTTCATTCAGGGGTTCGACGGCGGGGGTAAAGAATCGGTTGGTGATATAGTGCTAGAATTAACAATTGTGCCTGTGGAATTCACCATGGAATTCCAAGTGTTAGATATGGCAGTCTCCTACAAACTTTTGTTGGGACGACCCAGGATTCATGCTGAAAAGGCGGTTCCATCTACCCTGCATCAAGTGGTTAAGTTTGAGTGGGACCAACAAGAGATTGTGGTTCATGGCGAGGATGGTCTGCGTTCCTAAAGTGGCACCGTTGTACCCTTTATTGAGGTAGAGGATGGCGTCGGGCCATAGGTATACCAAGTTTGTGACACAGTGTCGATAAAGAAAATTCCAGAGGGAGAACACATGTCGAATGCAAAGATAACCTCCGCATACGTCATGGTTGCCTGTGAAATGTTGGGACACGATTTTGTGCCCGGTAAAGGCTTGGGGGAATCTCTTCAAGGTATTGTACAACCGGTATCTTTACCGAAAAATGTGGGAGCCTTTGGTTTGGGGTTTAAACCTACAGCTGTAGATATCCGAAGAGCTAAGAAGAAGAAGAAAAAGGCATGGGTCCTTCCAATGCCAATCCCGCGCCTGTCCAGATCTTTCGTCAAGCCTAGTATTAGAAAGCAGCTGACCTCAAAAGTTCCTAGGTCATAGATTGGCGCAGATGGAGATCTGGATAAAGGATTCGAAAAGTTATTTGCTGAGGTTAACGTGATAGAGGCTGGGGAAGGGTACAGCAAGGCAGATGTGCAATTCGTAGGACCAAAGGCAAATGTCAATAATTGGAGGGCTATTCCTCTTCCCACACGAAGGGAGTCTTGGTAGTTGGCTATGATTTTTTTTCTTGATTGTCTGGATTATTCCAAGGTTGTAATCCAGATTTCTTTTTATCTTTGTGTGCAAAACCTTATTATCACGTACTTCAATAAAATGAAAGTTTGTTTTTTTATTCATTCCTTATTTTATTTTATTTTAATGTTATTTTTCTTCTTTTCTGTACAACTCACTTTATACTGATCCTAATGACATGGCATGCATAAGGAATCTTCAACACAATCTAGAGAATCAATCTGACTCCAAAATAATAGTGCAAGAAGTAGATTATGAGTCGAAATACAATGAGGATGAAGCCTTCGAAGAGATTAGTAGGGAGCTACGTCAATTTGAAGAAAAACCCAAACCCAATCTAAATGATACGGTAGTCATCAATCTAGGAGACGTAGATAACCTCAGAGAAACCAAAATAAGCGTCTATCTCGAACCGTGCATCAGGGAAGAATTAATCAAAACACTTATTGAGTTTAAAGATGTTTTTGCATGGTCATACGATGACATGATGGGCCTAAGCACTGATTAATGGTTTATCAATTACCTACTGATTCGGCATTTCCTCCCGTCAAACAAAAATTGAGAAAATTCAAAACTGATATGAGCGTGAAGATTAAGGAGGAGATAAATAAGAAATTAGACGCAAAGGTTATTCGGGTCAGTAAATATCTAGAATGGTTGGCTAATGTTGTGCCGGTGCCGAAGAAGGGCGGAAAGATTAGAGTATGTGTTGTCTATCGCAATATCAACAAAGCCAGCCCAAAAGATAACTTCCCACTACCCAATATCCACATCTTAATTGATAATGGTGCAAAGCGAGAGATTGGGTCTTTCGTCGATTGTTTGCTGGGTATCATCAAATTTTGATGGACGAAGAGGATGCAGAGAAGACGACATTCATCACGCCATGGGGAACTTATTGCTACAGAGTAATGCCATTTGGTCTGAAAAACGCTGCGGCAACTTACATGAGGGCATGACTATTGTGTTTCATGTTATGATACACAAAGAATTTAGGTGTACGTGGATAATGTGATCATTAAATCAAAGCAGCAGGCTAACCACATCACAGATTTGAGGAAGTTCTTTAGAGGCTTCGCAGGTACGACCTCAAACTTAACCCTGCCAAGTGTGCATTTGGTGTTCCATCCGGAAAGCTATTGGGGTTCATAGTAAGTCGGCGAGGCATTGAGTTGGACTCACAACATATCAGCAGATTTATTGCTCCACTCACAACAACTTGTGAACCCATTTTCAAGCTACTAAAGAAGGACGCCGTGGTCGAATGGATTGAAGAATGTCAGGAGACATTTGACTGGATAAAAGGGTATTTGTCAAATCCACCTGTATTGGTTCTGCCAGAATCGGGGAGACCGTTGATTCTTTATTTAACGGTCCTGGAGAATTCATTTGGTTGTGTACTGGGGTAGTATGACATCACCGGTAGGAAGGAGCAAGCCATCTATTATCTCAGCAAGAAGTTTACAGTCTATGAGGTTATGTACACTCAACTTGAGAAAACTTGTTGCGCCCTAACTTTGGTGGCACAGAAATTGAAGCATTATCTGTCATCTTATACTACTTACCTTATTTCATGTTTGGACCTATTGAAGTATATTTTCCAAAAGCCTATGCCCACAGGGAGATTGGCAAAATGGCAAATATTACTCACGGAGTTTGACATCGTCTACGTGAAAAGAACTACAATGAAAGACCAAGCACTGGCCGATCACTTGGCTGAGAATCATGTTGATGAAGAATACGAGCCATTGAGGACGTATTTTCCTGATGAAGAAGTGATGCATATCGATGAGCTGGAATTGACTGAGGAACTAGGGTGGAAGATTTTCTTTGATGGAGCTGCAAATGCGAAAGGAGTTGGAATAGCAGCGGTACTTATTTCTGAAACAGGACATCATTATCCTGTTACGGCTCAGCTCCGTTTCTATTGTACGAACAACATGGCTGAATATGAATCATGCATTTTATTCTTACGGTTAGCTGCAGACATAGATATTTTGGTCTTGGGAGACTCGGACCTCCTAGTGCATCAGATTCAAGGAGAATGGGAAACACGAGATCTGAAACTCATACCATATCGCCTTGTTTGCACGATCTATGTCAACGTTTTCAATCAGTGGAGTTTAGGCACATCCCAAGAGTTCATAATGAGGTTGACGATGCTTTGGCTACCTTAGCATCGATGTTGCATCATCCAGATAAAATTCATGTTGATCCATTGCATATTCAGGCTCGTGATCAGCATGCCTATTGCAATATGATAGAGGAGGAACTGGATAGCGAACCATGGTTTTATGATGTCAAGGAATACCTCAAGATTGGAATATACCCGGAGCAGGCCACCAGATATCAAAAGAGAGACATTCGATGGTTGGCAAATGGGTTTTTCCTCAATGGAGGAGTATTGTACAAAAGAACACCGGATTTGGGATTGCTGAGGTGTACAGATGCTAGTCAAGCCGCGACAGTTATGACAGAGGTGCATTCTGGAGTTTATGGACCACATATGAGCGGGTATGTATTGGAAAAGAAGATTATTTGAGCAGGGTATTATTGGCTCACCATGGAGCAAGTTTGTATCAACTTCGTGCGTAAGTGTCATCAGTATCAGATACACGGAGATCTGATTCATTCTCCGCCGATAGAATTACACACAATGTCAGCACCATGGCCCTTTGTTGCATAGGGCTTGGATGTCATTGGACCTATTGAGCCGGCAACTTCCAACGGTCATAGGTTCATTCTGATAGCCATTGATTACTTTACCAAATGGGTTGAAGCTAAAACTTTCAAGTCGGTAACCAAGAAAGCAGTGGTGGATTTTGTTCATTCCCATATCATCTGTAGAATTGGGATCCCAAAGGTGATCATCATGGATAATGGTGCTAATCTTAACAGCAATTTGATGAAAGAAGTATGTCAACAGTTTAAGATTGCACACCGTAATTCCACCCCGTATCGTCCCAAAGTAAATGGAGCGGTTGAGGCAGCCAACAAGAATATAAAGAAGATATTGAGGAAAATGCTAGAAGGATCCAGACAATGGCATGAAAAGTTACCATTTGCATTGTTGGGTTATCGCACTACTGTTCGTACTTCAGTAGGTGCAACTCCGTATTTGTTGGTATACGAAACTGAAGCAGTAATACCGACAGAAGTTGAAATTTCGTCTCTCCGAATTGTCGCTGAGGCTGTGATTGATGATGATAAGTGGGTCAAAACCCGTTTGGAGCAGTTGAACTTGATTGATGAAAAAAATATTGGCAGCAGTATGTCATGGCCAATTGTATAAGAAGAGGATGGCAAGAGCATACAATAAGAAGGTACGTTCCAGGAAGTTTGAAGTGGGGCAACAAGTGTTAAAATGAATCGTCCCACATCAGGCCAAAGCAAAGGGCAAGTTCGCCCCAAATTGGCAAGGGCCATTTATTGTGACCAGAGTCTTGTCCAATAGCGCTTTATGTCTGACAGATATTGAAGGAAGATGTATAGACATGGCTATCAATTCTGATGCAGTCAAGAGATACTATGTATGATTTCTTTTGGTTGTAATTATTTCTGTTTGTTTTTATTTGGCATTGTATCGGAGAATGAAATGACGGAGGCAATTTGTTCTTCTATCCAAACACTTTAACCCTTGCTTCCCATTTTGAGCCTTATATATTCTTTCATACCCCTCTTTTGGAATCAGTAATGAAATGATCATAAAAGAGAGAAAATAAAATACAACAAAACAAAAGAAAAGTCACAAGAAAACAAAGAAAGAGTGAACTACGTTCGACCTGATTCCTCAAAAAGGATACATAGGCGCATCAAGGCTCGGTCATAGTGTAACAGAAATAAAATAAAAAAATAATAAAAAAAATCCCCAAGCAAGAAAACTGGGGCAGAAATTGTGTTTGTAATTTTGGGAAAGAAGTTTGATTCCAAGAGTTGTAATGTTTTACCCATCAAAATTATTTTGAACTTTTGATACCCTTCTTCTTTTAGCCATACAAAAAAAAAAACCATATTGCTGTCCGAAAAAGACCTCCCGATCAGTATTCAAGAAGTGTTAAGTCGGGCAAATGGAAGTTAGGAGTAACACTCTAATCCCCAGCAGAAAGGGGAACGTAAGCTGAAAAGAATTGATAGTCAAGAGAATCACCGATAGAGAGTCCCATCGGTAACACTCCAAGCCCCAGCTGAAAAATAAAATGAGAGAGTCTTATAGGTGAAAACCTTTACAGGCACCATAAGGCGACGGTAGTTGAGAAAAATGAGAGAGTCTTATACGTGAAAACCTTCACAGGCACCATAAGACGACGAGAGTTGAGAGAAATGAGAGAGTATTAATAGTGAAACCCCCTCGAAGGGAACTATGAGGCGACAATGAGTTAAAAAGGGTTAAGCAGAACAAGATGTTGGTTCGGCAAAAAAGTTGGGTTACGGGGCCTTTGAAATGAAAAGTAAGGACATCAGAGAGGTTGATTGATAAATAGACTGGGTTGGTTAATCCAGAATGCACGACATGATCATTGGGATCGGTTATACCGTTTAGATAAGTGCTTTTCCTTTTTTTCCTAGTTGTTCAGAAAGATTTTTCTTTTTCTATCTCTTGAAGTCATCATTTTTCATTTCTTTGTTTAAAGATTTTTCAATGATAGTCTATTTTTTAGAAGGATTTTCAGAGCTTACTATCAGTTTCCAATATGGAGCGAAGTAAAAGTGGATAAGACAAGCCGAAGATAATATAATGAGATAAGAAAGACGTCATTATAAGACCAAATGATGGATTGGTCTAAGATTTTGGAAAGTATGGAGTAAAAGTGGAAAACAACAGTTGAGAATTTTGCGAATAAGGAATCGTCAGGAAGGTCGGAAGTTGTCGGCCAAGTTTCAAAATGGTCGAATGACACAAGAAAAAAAACCCATCCCCAGGAGGAATATGATCCCCAACAGGAATATGATCCCCAGCAGGAATATCATCCCCAGCAAGTTTGATAGTGTAATGGAACGTAGAGCAGAGAAAGGAGAAAGGGAAAAATCATCCCTAGCAGGAGTGGCACGACCACTCATCACGTTTTAAACTAACAAAATTTTCTTTGAATGAAGCAGGTAAAGGAAATGTATTGATGGTAGAAAGACATGCCAAAAAGAAGATTATCAAACTGGGGCAGAAAATTTTCTTCCATGTTTGAAAATTTTCTCAAAATCGGGTACCCATCGGAGGAACGATGAAAGAAATTCCAGTTTTATGGAAAAGTAAGACAACAAGTTTCGAAGAAAGCAGATGTGGAGAAGGACAATACAAGTTTTGGAGAAGGAAGTTGTAAAGGAGGATAACACAAATTAAGGAAGGAAGTTTTTGAAGGAAGGTGAATCAAATTTTAAAGGGAAATGGTTGAGGAAGCAGGGGAAGACCAATGTCGATAAAACACAGTTATAGTTGAAGTCAGGAGCCCGCCTGGAGAACAGAAGCGTTATCATTTTAAGTCAGAAGTCAGGAGCCCGCTTGGAGAACGAAGGCGTTATCATTCTAAGTTGTTATTGAAGTCAGGAGCCCGCCTGGAGAATGGAGGTGTTATTTTTAAAGTTGTTGAAGTCAGGAGCCCGCTTGGATAATGGAGGTGTAATTTCTAAGTTGTTATTGAAGTCAGGAGCCCGCCTGGAGAATGGAGGTGTTATTTTTAAGTTGTCATTGAAGTCAAGAGCCCGCCTGGAGAATGTAGGCATTATCATTTTAAGTTATTGAAGTCAGGAGCCCGCCTAGAGAATGGAGGTGTTATTTTTAAGTTATTATTGAGGTCAGGAGCCCGCCTGGATAACAGAGGCGTACCTCTTTAAGTCAGAGGTATGTAACCCGTCTGAAGGACAGAGGGTTATAACAAAAATCAGAAGAATAAATTCAATTTCAAAAATCAGAAGGAGTGGTTTAAGCTTCGAAAGAAAAATAATTCAAAGCTCATAAGAAGGAAATAAGTTGTTCAAGTTCGGCAATCAAGAGAAGCCGACATGTCAAATCAGAGATAAAGGAACATCAGAGGAAACACAAGTTAACAAGACCTCAAGGAAACAAGAAACACAAGAGCAAGTGGGAAGATCTAGATAAGATTTTGTAATTCATAGACTATAGTTTAGTTTAGCTTCTTATTTTCTTTTAACACAGTGTAATAAGGAGGACAGTAAGAAGTAGCAATAACGGCAACAACAGCGACAGTAAGCACAGCTTCACGGTAGTCCCAGCTACCAAAACTTCCCAAACTACATTGACCTGATTCCTTTTTAGCCAAGGATATGTAGGAGACCTTTTGAAGCAAAGGTTCGGTCAAATCTTTTCAAAATACTTCACACGGAGTATTCAAATGGGCAAAAATCGTTCGTATCCGCTCACTTTATCTTTGCACGAAAACTCTTCGTGTTTACAGGCAAAGAGGGGCAGCTGTGAGCACGTGATTTTTGCCTCACATGAATTACTCCCATAAAATCAAAACAAAAATTATCTATTTTATTGTGTGCATTTTGTGAATTTTTCGTGAAATTTTTATTAATTTTTTGTACTTGTGTGTGCATGCTTATTTGTTTAAATTAATAAAAATACAAAAATATGTAGCATTTGCATTTACGATTTAATTCTACAATTAGGAGTAATTATATATTTTTACAAAAAATAAAAATAACAACAATAACCCAGTATAATCCCACAAGTGAGGTATGTGGAGGTAATATGTACGCAGACATTACCCCTATCCTGAGGGGCAGTGAGGCTGTTTCTAGGAGAATTACAAAAAATGAAAGAATCGGAATAATGTTTTTTTTTCATTTTTAGTAATTAATGTCGAATTTTGTGTTTTCTGTTAATTTGTCATTGTATCATATGTGATAATTATTATTAAGCATTAATTAGTATTGGTGAATTAATTGCGATTTTATAATTTTGCATTAGTATTTTGGTTTAAATTTTGAAATTAATTTAGGAATAAAATAAAGAAAAGAAAAGAAAAGAGAGAAATAGGAAAGGAAATTGAACTTGGGCCAAAATTCATGAAGCCCAAGCCAAAACCAGCCCAAATTAACCCCTCACCCGGTCCAAATTGACTAAGCTCGTCGACCAATCCATGCGATGTTGTTTTGTCATACTTGATCTGAACCGTCGATCTCATTAGATTGAACGGTTCAGTTTGTTTCCAGCATCAACAAAACGGCGTTGCTTCAGTTTGTTTAATCTGAGTCGTTAACATTCACTTGATCCAACGGTCCACAAATGCCTATTCTCACCCGATCCAACCCCGACCCGCTTTCCCGGATCGACCCAGTCCCCCACTAAGACCAAACGATACCGTTCACCTTAAGTAATTGATCCAGGACGTTGATCTCAACTGATCTAACGGTCTGCATTCAGTCTTGAAATCCATATAAAAGTAACCAAACAAACCCTACACCCCTCAAACCCCCCCTCTCTATCGTCTCTAACCTTCAGAGTCCAAATCCATACGCTTTCCTATTTCGCCACCGGAAATCGACCACGGCGGAGGACGATAGCCAAATCACCCCACCTTAACACCAAACAACCCCTCAGCCTCCTCATCCCAAATCCCAACTCAGTTCCTTTCGAATCATCGCAGAACCCTTCGAATATCAATTGGAAGGGACGAACCCTAGCGCCGCCCCCAAATTCCCCGGTGGCGGTGCCAACACCAAATGACCCCAAATAAATACAACACAACCCTCGACCCCCTCTGTCGGAATCCACAACTAGTTCCCCTCAAATACCCCTCCAATTCCTCGAATTTTAAATCGAAGGATCCAAGTCTCAAAAAACCAAAATCCGGATTAGGGTTCCAGTTCATTAAGATGAACTGATTTTTATCACCAAATAAGGGCTTGCGCTTGTTCTTAACAGAGAACAAGTGCTTGACCTTATTGGGTAATTTAATCAAAAGAAGTCATTCACCAAGTCGGGACGAAAGGGTGAGTTCCTTTGTTCTATTTTTTTAGGTATTTGAATTTCTTCCACTTCTTCTCTTCTCTTTATTTTCTATCCGAACAGATTAGTTAAATATTTAGATTAGGTTTTGTTTCAAAATATTGTTAAATGTTTGTTCTTTATTTCCTCTGTGAATAATGTGATAAATAGTTGTAAATTTTGAACCATTTAAATATAAGCCTATTTCCTATTTTTGAAGAATGCTGGACTAGAATTAGATTGTATTTGTTTGCATAAATTGAATAAGCATTTTGTTGTTAATTAAATTATATTGGATTTTTAATAACTTGTTTGATCAGTTCGGGCATTTGCTTAAATAATTCAATAGCAGTTTGCTTTTGTTTTGGTTATCACTCGAATTAGTTTCTGATTGCTTCATTGGCTCTGTTTTAGATTTGGTCATTCAGACCCTTGCAATTTGAGTCAATTGGACCTCAGGTTCTGCCTGGACCTTTGAGGTCCAGGAATTAAATTTCAGGGGTTAGTTTGGGGAATTAAATTAGTTGAATAATTGATTAAGGCTGCTGAATAACTAAAATCTGTTAGTAGAATGATTTGAGACATTTATAAGTGGAAATTGCACTAATCCTAGTTTTTAGGACTGAAATGGGCACTACTGAATTAATTAATAAGCACTAGGTGAGTGGAGATTGAGTGTTTAATTTTAAACTAAAAGGGCTAGGTGTTAGTGGTAAATGCACTGACTGAAATGCTTATTTAAGAAGCTGGAAATCAGTCTAAAAAAAGCATTAAATTGAGAGCTTAGACATTCTGCCAGACACTCAAACACACACTGAAAACACACGAGAATTCTGAAAAAATATTGAAAGATACTAAGAGAGTTTAGGACTGAAAAATACACATATAGCAAGAAGAAATTCGTGGATGAGGGAGTGATTTTGAAAAGATCATTCTGTGATTTCCCAAGTTTTAAATTTCAAAGAGTTTTTGACTTTTCCAGTGTTAAACAGATTGGAATAAGTGTGTGAAGTTCAGTTCTTTTTGAATTTGTCATTGGTAACTGTTTGATTGAGGATGTGATTTACTGCTTCGTATCATTGTTGGTTTTCTGGTTAACTGGGTTCTACTTCTATTGTTGACGTGCTGAGCTGCTGTTACTGCTGAAATCCTTACCTTTCTGTTTCTTATTTACTTCCAGGTACACGTTTCAAACCATCTCGATGTAAAATGTGGAAATGGAAATGAAATAGAGCAATTTCACATTTTTCTGCTTCCTGATATGTACTCATTTGAATGAGGTGTAGATAGTTAGATATATTAGCTTACTTGTGTAAATAGCTTAGTGTTGGGTTTGTAATGACGTGCATTTTTATAAGGCTGTTGTAATTGGACTCTATATCTATTAATTTTCAGACTGTTATTGTAAGTTGAATGCCTCACTCATTCTTCAGTAGTTATAAAACAATTTTAAAAATGATTTTTTTTGTGTGTTTTGGTAGCTGCCTTCAGTAGTTCATCTTTTCTAATCCAAGATAATTGGGTTGTTTGTAAATTTAAGCAGTTAATCTATTCGTGTATAGGTTTACATGCGTGACTATTGTTGTTAAAACTCAATCCACGTCTAGGTTTGGAAATAGGTATAAAATCAGCATTGTGGCTTATACTATTCAATATTTTAATCGATAATCAGTTAATCCTTGGCTTTCAAAATAATCTCAATTGTTTTATGAATTAAAAAATGAAGTTTTATCATTGGATTCTATTTGTCATCAAATTGCTCGCCTTGGCGTTGTATAAGTGCTGCATATGATAATCCTCCTGCTGATCTCAATTCCTTGTGTGAATGACTATAGAGCTGGTATCCAAACCAGCGTAAGTAGTTAAAAGCTAATTCTAAAATCAAAATTTCAATATTTGGTTAGTAATCATCTTGGGCATACCGATCAATTCTCAAACACATAATTTTAATCCACTGACTCAATCAGCTGATTATAGTTCCATGTTCCTGGGTTAATTGTTGAGGCCCAAATGAAGATTGGAGGCTTAAATAATTAACGAAAATTGTACGCCATAATTGATAAAAGAAAAAATAAAAGGGAATAACACAAATCTAGGCTTTCGGGTTAGGTAGCGAGTCCAAACTAAAAGACTTGCCCTTTTGTTTGAACCTGGACTTGAACTTGAAGCCCGAAATTTTTAATATCAATTATGTAGGACTTTTTTTTTTCTTTTCTTTTATTATTAGAGACAAAAAATAAAAAAATAGAAAAATTATAGTTACTTTAGAACTTGCCTTTTAAATAAAAATGAGAGAGCTTCGCCGCACAAAATTAATAATTTGCGGGGCCCTCATTAATTGCGTATATCAAAAAATATTTAGAATTCGGGCGGGCCATTTAGTGAATTTTATGGCCTCCCGCAAAGATAATAATCCGCTAGCCACTTCAGGCGTGCTTTAAATAACATTACCTTCCTAAACTCGGGTGCACATTTATGTGACCCAAATCCAAATCTCAACGAAGTCGAAATGTGTCAAAAATTGCGGGTGCATTTATGTGACGCGGTTCGAGACATGTTTTTACGATGTTGAAATTCTCTTGAAATAATAATAAATAAAAGGGTAAAAAACTAAAATTTTTACATAGGTTCATAATTGTTTAAAATCAGATAATTAAGCCGAATATAATAGTTGAGCGACCGTGCTAGAACCAAGGAACTTGGGAATGCCTAATACCTTCTCTCGGGTTAACAGAATTCCTTACTCGATTTTTTGGTTCGCGGACTGTTAAACAGAGTCATTCTTTTCCTCGATTCAGGATTCTAACCAGTGACTTGGGACACCATAAATATCTCAAGTGGCGACTCTAAATCTATTCAATGAATTAATACCGTTTTGATTGTCCTTTAATTGGAAAAACTCCCTTTATTATACTCCCTTACGGGGTGTGGTAAGTAAAAAAGAGGTGTGACATTGGGATGTGCCTAAACTCCACTGATCGAAACCGTTGACACAAATCATACAAACACTGTCTATACAGTATGAGTTTCAAATCCCGTGTTTCCCATTCTCTTTGAATTTGACGTACTAGGAGGTCCGAGTCTCCCAAGACCAAAACGTCCTGAACATCCATGTCCGCAGCTAACCGTAACCCCAAAATGCATGCTTCATATTCAGCCATGTTGTTGGTACAATAAAAACGTAATTGAGCTGTAACAGGATAATGATGTCCTATTTCAGAGATAAGTACCGTTCCTATTCCAACTCCCTTCGCATTTGCAGCTCCATCAAAGAAAAGTTTCCATCTTAGTTCCTCAGTTAATTCCAACTCATCGATGTTCATCACTTCTTCATCAGGAAAATACGTTCTCAATGGCTCGTATTCTTCATCGACCGGATTCTCGGCCAAGTGATCGGCCAATTCCTAGGATTTCATTATCGTCTTCGTCACATAGACGATGTCGAACTCCGTGAGTAATATTTGCCATTTATCCAATCTCCCTGTGGACATAGGCTTCTGGAAAATATAGTTCAATGGATCCAAACGTGAAATGAGGTAAGTGGTATAGGATGACAGGTAATGCTTCAATTTTTGTGCCACCCAAGTTAGGGCGCAACATGTCTTCTCAAGTTGAGTGTACTTAACCTCATAAATTGTAAACTTCTTGCTGAGATAATAGATGGCTTGCTCCTTCCTGCCGGTGATGTCATGCTACCCCAGTACACAACCAAACGAGTTTTTCAAAACTGTTAGATAAAGAATCAAAGGTCTCCCTTGTTCAAGCGGAACCAACACAAGTGGATTTGAAAAATACCCTTTTATCTGGTCAAATGCCTCCTGACATTCTTCAGTCCATTCGACCGCGACATCCTTCTTTAGTAGCTTGAAAATGGGTTCACAAGTTGCTGTGAGTTGAGCAATAAACCTGCTGATATAGTTCAACCTTCCCGACAGACTCATTACTTCGGTTTTATTCTTCGGGGGTGGAAGCTCTTGGATGGCTTAGATATTTGATGGGTCCAACTCAATGCCTCGCCGACTTACTATGAACCCCAATAGCTTTCTGGATAGAACACCAAATGCTCACTTGGCAGGGTTGACTTTAAGGTCATACTTGCGGAGCTTCTGAAAGAACTTCCTCAAATATGTGATGTGGTCAGCCTGCTGCTTTGATTTATTGATCACATCATCCATGTACACCTCAATTTCTTTGTGTATCATATCATGAAACATAGTAGTCATTGCCCTCATGTAAGTTTCCCAGCGTTTTTCAGACCAAATGGCATTACTTTGTAGCAATAAGTTCCCCATGGCGTGATAAATGTCGTCTTCTCTGCATCTTCTTTATCCGTCAAAACATGATGATACCCAGCATAGCAATCCACGAAAGAACCAATCTCTCGCTTTGCACAATTGTCAATTAAGATGTGGATATTGGGTAGTAGGAAGTTATCTTTTGGGCTGGCTTTGTTGAGATTGTGATAGTCAACGCACACTCTGATCTTTCCGTCCTTCTTCGGCACCGACACAACGTTAGCCAACCATTATGGATATCGAGTGACCCGAATAACCTTTGAGTCTAATTTCTTATTTATCTCCTCCTTAATATTCACGCTCATATCAATTTTGAATTTTCTTAATTTTTGTTTGACGGGAGGAAATGCCGAATCAGTGGGTAATTGATGAACCATTAGATCAGTGCTTAGCCTCGGCATGTCATCGTATGACCATGCAAAAAATCTTTAAACTCAATGAGTGTTTTGACTAATTCTTCCCTGATGCCAAGTTCAAGATAGACGCTTATTTTGGTTTCTCTGAGGTTATCTACGTCTCCTAGATTGATGATTTCCGTATCATTTAAATTGGGTTTGGGCTTTTCTTCGAAGTGACTCAGTTTTTTACTGATTTCTTCGAAGGCTTCATCTTCGTCGTATTCTGTTTCATTCTCATCATTTCTTATTTCTTGCACTATTTTTTAGGGGCCAAATTGATTTTCTAGACTGGGTTGAGGATTTCTCATGCGTGCCATATCATTAAGATCAGTGGAAAGAAAGCTGTACAGAAAAGAAAAAGGAAAAATAAAGATAAAATATCAGAAATAATGGGGAATAGAAATTTCATTCACTGAAAAACTAAAAGATACCAGGGTTTGCACACTTCAAAAACAAATTTGAAAAAAAACTGGATTACAACTCTGAAATAATCCCAAACAAACTTTGAAGGAAAATCAAAGCAAACTACCAAGACTCCTTCCGGGTGGGGAGAGGAGTAGCCTTCCAATTATTTAGCTTTTTCCTTGGCCCTACAAATTGTAATTCAGCGTGACTAGGACCTTCTCCATCTTCTATCATGTTCACATCAGTGAACAGATTCTCAAACCTTTGTAACAACTCTTCATCGGGTTTGACCATAAGACCAGAAATCATCATTGTCGGACGTCTTCTTATGCCAGACTTGATGAAAGATCTGGAGAGGCGCATGACTGGCTTTGGAAGGACCCATGCCTTCTGCTTCATCTTCCTAGCTCGTTGGATGTCTGCTGTTGTAGGTTTAAACCCCAAATCGAAGGTTCCCACATTTTCTGGTAAGGACACTGGCTGTACGATACCTTGTAGAGAGGCACCCAAACCTTTACTGGGCACAAAGCCGTTTCCCAATATTTCATAGACTACCATGACATATGCAGAAGTTATCTTGGTATTTGGAATGTATTCCCCCTCCGAAAGTTTCTCAATCGATACAGCGTCACAAATTTGGTATACACATAGCCCGACGCCATCCTTTATATAAAGGGCATAACAGTGCCGCGCTGGAGTGCAGATTTTCTTCACCGTGGACCACGATCTATTGCCGGTCCCACTCAAACTTGACCATCTGGTGCAGGGTAGAAGGTACTGCCTTGGCGGCGTGGATCCAGGGTCGCCCCAACAAGAAGTTATAAGAGACTACCATGTCTATTACCTGGAACTCCATGGTAAATTCCACAGGCCCGATCGTCAACTCCAACACTATATCACCGACTGATTCGTTACCCTCTCCTTCGAACCCCCTGTCACACCTCCTTTCTCACTACTACACCCCTTGAGGGATATAATAAAAGGAGTTATTTCCAACTTGAAGTAACAATCGGAATGGGATTTATTATTAAAATTCAGAGTCGCCACTTGGGAGACTAATGGTGTCCCAAGTCACCGGTTGAATCCCGAACCGAGGAAATTATGACTGTTTTAACAGTCTGCGAATCAGAAATTCGAGTAAGGAATTCTGTTAACCCAGGAGAAGGTGTTAGGCATTCCTGAATTCCGTGGTTCTAGCACGGTCGCTCAATTGTTGTATTTGATTTTATCTGATTTCCAAACATGTTCTAGCCTATGTGCCTTTTATTAGTAAACTGCTTTTATTTTTATTTTTAATAAGAATTGCAACGTCGTGAAAATACGTCTTGAACCACATCGTATCAGTGCACCCGTGGTTTTTGACACATTTTGACTTCGTTGAGATTTAGATTTGGGTCACATAAATGTGCACCCGTATTTAGAAAAATAATATTATTAAAATACGCGCCTAAAGAGTCTAGCGCATTGTTATTTTTGCGAGGGCCATGGAAATTCTCTAAATAGCACGCCTCGATTTCTAATGATAAACAACACCAATTAAATGATAATTTCCTATGAAATTTGTTGGAGGTCATACTATGTGACGGAAGAAATGTTGACGTCATCAATATGACTAAGAGTGAAAATGCATTTAATGCAATTCACAGATCATTGAATTTGATCTTTGGTTCACACTTTTAAAATATGACATAGCTCATGTGAGCCCAAACTAATAGAAACAATTATTTAAACTTAAAAGAGATCAATCAGAAATGTTTTGTCAAAAACTCACATGTATTACTTTGCGACAAAGATCAATCAGAATGTGTTTTTTTTTACATTGAAACTATATACAAGGTCAAGGATCAAAAATCAGTGTTTGAAATTTGTTGCATTAATTCAACACATTGAAAGACCGCAGATGGCACTGGGTACAACAGTAACAAACTCTATTACTAACAATTTCCATAGAAGAACTTTAACTATGTTCACATTAGTGTAGCTACATCTAAATCGAACTTTGTTTGCATATAACTCATGATATCACAAAATCAACAACAACGACCATTTAAAACTCATCATGGGAGCAGACGGTTTCAGATTTTGATTCAAACTTAACATTAAATATAAAGAAGACCTTTATCAAACACATAGGTGAACAACTATTGCAGATTTTAAAACATTACAGTATCCAAACGATAACTACATTACCGGAGATTTAAATTGGTACCTTAACAGCGATAAATTAAAATAGCACAACAAATAAAGATGGCGACAAACTACTAGCGATGCTCAGCTAGATCAAACGAGCATCAACAAACAACATTTAAGCCTTCGATTTAAAATCCAAGGAACAGATTCGAATGAAGCTCAAAACGATTCCAACAGCTAACAACGAGTTTCAGTTTCACAGGCCTCAGAAACCCAGCAACAAGCAAACCAATTCAAAACTCTTGTGAGTTCACAAAAAGATCAATTAACGGTATAGAAGAAAGTGAGAGCACAATCTGTTGTTTCCTAAATTCAATATCAAATTCTCTTAGCAAAGCTAACACATTAAAGCTTGCTCAAGCAGAAGATAGGAGGCACACAGTGATTGATTTCAACTAAATTTACGGAGTACCACTTTGAAACATCAGATTCATTTGACTTTGAACAAAAAAAAACAATGTTGAATGAGGGGATAAGCAAACAAAGCTACAATATTATGATGCAACCTTCATATAAAATAATTATACTAGATTTGAGAAGAGAAAATACCTAGATGACCAAATTTTGAGCTAAAACAGCCAAGTGAAAAGCGACGGAAAGTTGGAGCTCAACAATGAAGCCGACAACAGCAAAATTGACCAAATAAGGTCTAAAATAAAGAGGAGATCCAGCAGCAGCGAAAACAGCAACAAACCAGCGACAAAGCCATGAAGCAAAAATTCGAGCAGCCTTTTAATCCTTTTTTTTCAATTTTTCTTTTGATGTTTTGCCAGGTCTTAAACTTTGAAATGAAAACTTAGTCTCTCAGTAGTCCAAGCGTATGTGTGTGTGTGTGATTGAGTGATGAGTCAGCTATGGTGAGAAAAGAAGATTAGAGAGGGGGTCAGTTCACGTTCTTCGCGTGTGTGCATTTTTATGTGAAGAAGAAGATGGGTAGGGGACACGGAATTTTTGTGTCTTAAAGGGGAAAGGGGTTTCGGACCGGGTCAGGGGGATTTGGGTGTGGGTCGGTGAGGGTAAATTGGGCCTGGGCGTGTGGTTTTGGTCCATTTGGGTTGAGGTCTTCAATTAAAACCAGCCCAATAGTTGGTCTTTCAACAAGACCTCTTCTTTAATTATTTTTAATAAATCCTTCATTTTCTTTTTCTTCCTTTTTTATTTCTTTTTTGTTATTTTCAAATTATATTTTCTGAAGCTATACTAATTAACTCATAAATTTATTTAAAACTATTTCGTGATAAATTCACAATTAAAACACAAAATGAACTATTCTTATTATTTTCTTCATATTTGTTCTAAAATAAATTAACCTTAAATTAATCCTAGAATATGAAATTAGATCATATATTCAAATGCGTATTTTTATATTTTTCATACGAATTAAGATGCACAGATAAAATGCAATACTTACCAAAAAATGACACAAAATTCACAAAAAATTGTAAAAATAGAGAAAATTCATTTTGTTTGAAATTTTTGGGTATAATTCATATATAGGGCAAAAATCACGTGCTCACAACTGTCACTCTTAGCTCGGAAACATGAAAGGTTTTCGAGCAAATACGAGCGATTTTTGCCCATTTGAATATTTCATGTAAAGCATTTTTGAAAAGTTTGATTGTACCCTGCTTTAGAGGCTGCCTACATATCCTGGGCTAAACAGGAATCAGGTCAGTGTAGTTCGGGAGTGTCTAGTAGCTGGGACTACCATGAGCTACGATTTCATTGATGTTGCTGCTGCTACTGCTCGCTGACCTCCTTATTACACCGTGGTAAAATAAAAGAAGCTAGCCTAAGTTATGATCTATGAGTTACAAAAGATCCTATCTGTGTCCTTAAACTTGCTCTTGTGTTTCCTTGAACTTGTATCTTGTATTCTTCCGATGGGATTCTTGTTGTTGCCTTGAATTATCATTGGCGATGTTTTGCCATTCCTCCGAATGATGATTGATTGCTGAAATTTGAAATATGTGCCTCTATTCTCCAGGCGGGTTCTTGGTTGCTGATTCTCGAAAATTATTCCCATGTTCTCCAAGTGGGCTCCTGACTGTGATGCTTGAAAATCATTTCGTTGTTCTCCAGGTGGGCTCCTGACGGCGGTGCTTGAAAAGTATTCCCTTGTTCTCTAGGTGGGCTCCTGACTGCTGAAACTTGAAAAGTATTCCCTTTGTTCTCCAGGTGGGCTCCTGATTGCAACAAAATGAACGAACAAAGAAAATTTTCTGCCCTAGTTTGGTGGCTGGGCATACTTGTGAGTTGTTACCTAAGCTATTGATACGTTGGTGAGAGAAGAACTAAAGACTTGATTTGGAATGGACGTCCCTTGTGAGTAAAACTATTTGACTAAGATTTTTATCCTAGGAGAAAATTCATCAGACTAGGTTTTTTGTTATCTTAGGAGAAGGATTCATCAGACTAATATTTAGATCCTAGGAGAAAGTTCATCAGACTAGGTTTGCCATCTTAGGAGAAAGATTCATCAGACTAGGTCCAGTTTTGGTTATCTTAGGAGAAAGGTTCGTCAAACTAAGATTTTGACTGTAGGAGAATATTCATCATACTAGGTCTCTTGTTATCTTAGGAGAAAGGTTCATCAGACTAAGATTTTGACTCTAGGAGAAGGTTCATCAAACTAGGTCTTTTGTTATCTTAGGAGAAAGGTTCATCAGACTAAGATTTTGACTCTAGGAGAGGATTTATCAGACTAGGTCCAGTTTTGGTTATCTTAGTAGAAGGTTCATCAGACAAAGATTTTGACTATAGGAAAAGACTCATCAGACTAGATCTCTTGTTATCTTTGGAGAAAGATTCATCAGACTAAGATTTTGACTCTAGGAGAAGATTCATCAGACTAAGATTTTGACTCTAGGAGAAGATTCATCAGACTAGGTCTTTTGTTATCTTGTGATCTTAGGAGAAAGCTTCGTCAGACTAAGATGCAGACCCTAGGAGAAAGTTCATCAGACTAGGCACATTTTGCTATCTTAGGAGAAAGTTTCATCAGACTAAGATTTTCATCCTAGGAGGCAGTTCCTCAGACTAGGGTGTGTTGCTGTCTTAGGAGAAAGATTCATCAGACTAAGATGTTGATCCTAGGAGGCGGTTCCTCAGACTAGGGTGTTTTTCTATCTTAGGAGAAAGATTCATCAGACTAAGATGTTGATTTGGCGAAAGTTCCATCAGACTAGGCCTTTTATCCTAGGAGGAAAAATGTGAAAAGCAATGGCAGTATTTTGTGCACAAGACATGCAAGGGCAAAGATTTTGAGAAAGTCCTAAAGTATGTTGATTGTGGCCAACTCATTGTGCCTGCTGTTTTCTCCTGACTTGACGCCTTGATGTGTTTACCAGATCCTGTTTTGTTTAATTGGAAAGGTTGGTGGCAGATTTTGAAGTCATTTCTCACTTGTTTTGAACAACCGACCCAGGAAGAGGGAGTAAAACAAGGTGGGAGGAATAGAGTAAAGGATAATGGAAAGAGATGATTCCTAACAAGAAACCTAGAGAGGAGTGACCCATAAGATGTGGATACCGACTCTAGCGACCTTGACATGCACCTGCAGCCTACTCTGTTTGGCACATCTGATGTTCAACTCTTGTTGTACATTTTCCCGTGAAACCGGGCTTCAATGCTCCGCTTGCCCTATCTGATTCACAATCCTTATTCGACTTGTAGTGCCCAAAGGGTTTTCACCATCAAGCCTCTCTCATTTTGATTTTTCTCTCAACTCACCATCGCCTTATGGTGCCCGTGAAGGTTTTCACCAGTAAGACTCTCTCATTTTTATTTCTCTCAGCTTTGATCGCCTTGGGGGGTACCCGTGGGGGTTCTCATCAACAAGACTTTCTCATTCTTCATTTCCTTCATTTGGACCGGAGTGTTACCCCTGATATGAATCACCTCTGCTTGCTTGACTCTGCATTTCATGAAGACTGATCGGAAGGTCTTTCTTTAGACCGTAATGCAAGCTTTTGGATGGGGATAGAAAGAAAGGTATCAAAGGCACAAAACAATTCAACATGGGTTCAAAATTACAACTTTCGGAATCAGATTTACCACGACAACCACAACTTCTACCCCAGTTTCTTTATTGGGGACTTTGGATTTTTGTTTTGGTGTGACTGAACCTCAGGGAGAGGCTGCCTACGTACCCTTTCGGGATCAAGTCAAATGTAATTCAGGCGACTACTTTTGTTGTTGCGATCTTTTATTTCTTCCACTATTCCTTTTCTTTCTTTTTATTCTTTTCTTTTCCTGCTCTTTTCTTTTCTTTTCTTTTCCTTTTTTTCTTTTTCGTTTCTTTTCTCTTCTTTTCTTTTCTTTTCTTTTCTTTCCTCTTTTCTTTTCTTTTCATTGTTTCTTTTCTTTTCTTTTTCACTGTTTTTCTCTTATTTCTCCACTTACTTTCCCTACTCGGGCTTACGAGTTTTATTATTGATTCCGAAAGAGGGGCATGCAAGAAAATAACCGAGGATCAAAGGGGTAACAAAGGATAAAGTATTTGGATAGCAGAATAAAATATCCTTCGTCATTCCAATCTCCAAAACATGCCAAGTACAAATTACACAATTTAAACAATCTGAGGAAAACACACATAACACCTTTTGATTGATTCACATATTTGCCTTCTATATTTCTCAATTACTTAACACCATTGGACAACAATCTTGGTACCACGAAAGTCCCTATAGACTTGGGGTATGGCTTTAAATCGATGCAGCATGATGCATTTCAACGGTATTTCTTTATGTTCTATTTGCCTCCCAGTTTCACTTCATTTGGGCTCGAAGTGATCTCAAAATGCCTTTACTCATTTCCCTTGAATGTCCTTACATCTTCAACATTGTTTCATTGCTTCATTACTAAACTGATTTTTAAAACCAGGCTGAGAATTATGCGTGCATGTCATGTCACTAGAACCAGCATAAATGAATTGTAAAGGGAGAAGGGAACTAAATAAAATGACTAGAAATGGCAGGAAATATAGAATTGCATTAGACTGATGGTGAAAGGATTTAAACAACAAAACAAGAAAGCTGAAATAGTTACAGTCCTTGAACGAACCTAGATGGCACTAAACAAGCTATTATGACTAAACAAAGCAAAGTGAAAAGATAGAAGGGTTTGAGTTACAAGACAATGTCCGGATTACAACCCTGAGAATAACCCGGACAATAGAATTGACAACAAAATAAACCACCAAAACCCCATTCTAGCTAACCAAGAGATGGAGCGCCTTTCCAACCACAAAACTCGACACATTAGCCACTGGATTGCCCATCAAAATTACTGGGATGTTCATTCAACAAGTTTTTGAGAGGATTATCATACTCCCTGTCGCCATGGATCTTCTCCACAAAATGTGCACCGTCATGTGCAGGTAAAGGATTCTGTGCAATGTTCTGGGTGGCACTGTCCTGGACCGCAATTATCCCTTCCTGAATCATTCTTTCTATCTCTCTTTTCAAATCCCGGCAACTTTAGATATCGTGCCCCTGGGCATTGGAATGTTATTCACACCTTTTAGAAAGGTCAAAGCTTTTTGCACGCTTGTCCACCTGATTCGGAAGGATTAGTGCAATAAAGTTATAATTCTTTAGTTTCTCAAACAATTCTGCATATGACTCTCTGATGGGGGTGAAAGTTTCCTCCTTTTGTGCCCTCTCTTGCTTGAAATATTGTTTGGCCCACAAACCCGCTCCAGGGGGATTCCTGTAGTCTCTTGGAGGTGGGTAGGTGTTTTGAGTTGGGTAAGTATTTTGTGGAGTGGGTGCACGCCATGGCGCGTGGGTATAATGTTGGGGATATACGTGGGCATGATGTACAGAGAAGTGAGGATCACAGGGTGGATAATAATGTTGTAGAATGTGGGAGTAGGTTTGGGGACGGGGTCGAGGTTGATGGTAATATGGTGGTGGGACCTTGGACCAAGTTCTCGAGTTAACTACTACCACATCATCTTTCTTTTTCTTTCCCAGTACCCCTCCGCTCTTGATAGCCTGGGTAGTTGCCTTGATTGCCGAATAGCTCATGATTTTGTCGGATTTGAGCCCCTCTTCAACCATGCTTCCCATTTTCACTACCTCGTTAAAAGATTTTCCCACTGCTGACACCAGGTAACCATATAAAGTAGGCTCCAAAGCCTATAAGAAGTAATTAACCATCTCGCTTTCTTTCATTGGAGGATCGACTCTTGCTGCCTGTTCTCTCCACCGAAAACCGTACTCCCTGAAACTTTCCCCTGGCTTATTCTCAATTTTAGTCAGTGATAGACGGTTCAGGATGATTTCTAGATTATACTGGAAATGGCAGGCGAATGCTTGTGCCAGTTCATCCCAGGTATACCACCACGCATGATCTTGGTGCGTGTACCATTCCAAGGAAGCACAAGTGAGACTCTGGATAAAGTACACCATCAACAACTCATCCCTTCCTCCGGCTCCTCTCATCTTACTACAAAATCCCCTTAGATGGGCTACCGGATCACCATGTCCATCATATAGGTCAAATTTTGGTAACTTGAATCCCGTAGGTAACTGGACATCTGGAAACAAGAACAAATCCTTGTAGGCCACACTGACTTGACCACCCAATCCTTGCATGTTCCTGAAGGATTGCTCCAGGCTTTTTACTTTTTGAAACATCTCTTCCTGTTCCAGATCCTTAAGCAGCTTGTCAGTTTCCACCGGGAGCTCAAGGTGAGGAGTGTAGGTATATGGATCAGGAGCTTTAAAGGTAGGCTCATAAGGGGAGTACTAGTGGTCATGAGTTGGAAACAATGGCTCACGGGAAGATCTTTGCAATGTGGCAGGTGGAGGTGCCACAAAGACAGGGGTAATTGGTGGGGGAGGGTTTTGTTGATGGAGCTTAGGGAGGATAGGAGGTGGTTCCATAACTCTGTTGGTAGAAGAGGAAAGGTGCAGATGAATTCGCAGGAGGAAGCTCCTGAAACTGAGCCAAAGGTGGGAGATATGCTGGATTGGCGGTGTAAACTGGCGCCGGCCTGATGCATCTCAGCCATCTGATGCCTCAACTTATACATCTCTTCCTTCATTGCTTTGACATCTACCACTTCCTTCTCTTTTGACGGATCCATGATACTGGTATCTGATTCTTGGCCTGCCATGTTCAATTTGTTTGACCGGGTGTTGTAGGAATGGGTTGTCAGGATGCCGACTACCTTTTATCATTGTATTGTAGAAGAGTTACCACATTAAAACCACAAACCAACCACCTTTCTAGAATGACAAAATGAAACCATCACGTTAGCGTTAGGGCATGTAACATATTGGCAACAACTTTTTGATCTGGCGCATGTGTCATCTCGGCTTTCCTTATTTCCAGTTGCATATTTTTCTTCCTTTGTTTTTCTTCTTTTTTTTTCTTTTCACTCTTGCCTTTGTCTTCTCTTGTTCCTATTTTCTTCCTTTCTTGATATTTCTTTTCTTTCCTTTCTTGATATTTCTTTTCTTTCTTTCTTGTTTTCCGCTATTGCCTTTTTGTAGTTTTTCCTCTCTTTTTATCTTTTTTTTCTTTTGGTTATGGTCGAATCCTATGTAGATTGCCTACGTATCATAACCCCGTATGAATCAGACCAAGCGTAGTTCTTGCAAATAAGTGCAAAATTAGATGCAAGAAATAAAGAAATAATTTTTGGTAATTTTCAAATTTTCATTAATAACAACTGCGATTATAAAACTACTAGACTATTTGTTTCTTTTTTTTCAAAAGGAAAGTACAAAAGAGACTCAGAAATAAAATACCGACTCGGCTAATCTAGGAGTACATCAAAGCTTCAAATCCTGGGGTCTGCGGGGCATCACTCGGCATCGCTGCAGGCCTGCGCAAGAATGAGAAGGTTTCCATGTCAACTGTGACTATTTAAAGAAAATTGGCCATGTAAAGGCTTATTTTGACTTAAAAAGCAAAGTGGCTATTTTAAAAAAAAAAATTTATTTAAGGAAGACAAAGACTCAGTTTTTTGTGAATACGGCCTTGCAGCACTTCCGCAAAGGGAGATTTTAAGGTTGTGCCCAAAAACTATTTACAAATGACTCAACGTGGTTGTTCTTGCAAAAACGGCCTTCTGCCACCCTTTTGAGGGACATTCGGCTTATTTTTAACAAGAATGGCGTCACCCGACTTATTGGGTAAAAATTAAAATTTTGTTATTTTTGGCTTTTTTTCAAAAAGGGTAGTTGGACCCGATGAGGGTTGCCTACGTATCTCACATTCGATGAGAATCAAACCAGCGTAGTTCGGGCAAATTAGCGAACTATTTTTAAAACGAGACTTTTTTTTCATTTTTGGCATTTCATAAGCAAACAACAAAACTACTTTCAAAAGCAAAACTCTTTTTCATTTTCATTTTTTGCATTTCATAAACAAATAAAATAACTATTTTTCTTTTTTTTTTCATTTTTATTTTTCATGGTGAGACAAACTATTTTCCTTTTCTATTTTTGAAAATAGGACAAAATAACGACTTTTTTTTTTCTTTTTTCTATGAATAATTTCCAAAAATAAAGACTCTTTTTATATTTTTCCTTTGCTTTTAGTAAAACAAACAATTAAAAATAAAACATTTCCATTTTTTAATTTTTTCGAAATTTCGGCAGAGTTTCAACAGCATTTGGGAATCGATTTTTCTAAAACAAAACAATTAATTATTTACACTACTATTTCTTTCTTTTTCTATTTTTCTCAATTTCAAAAAATTCTCGATATTCAAAAGTCGGTCAGCATGCGGGTCTGAGATAAATAAATGCAACACGTAAAATGCATCATGGTGGTCGTTTCATTTCCGGTAACCTGTCCTAGACGGACCGAACCCCTTTGTTGAGTCCCCTTGGTCATATGCACGTGATGCAAATAAGCGCTCCTACTAGGGATCCGGCATGAGGTCAAGTTATTCTAGGATCAAAACCTGGGTATGTGTTCTAGACTATGTACCCGAGCGGATAACTCGAGTCGAGGAGGGGGCTACGTACCGGGAACCAAAAGGCCATCCGGCTTAGTAACTTGTCCGACCTCTTTCTTATTTAAAGGTATTGACACTAACAGAATAGGGAGCCTCAACCAGTAAGCACATCCCCGGAGGTGAGAAGAGAAGGGTTTCAGCACATTAAGCATGAAACATGTGGGAAAATCAGATATAACCAAATACAACAATTTATCTATGCTCGAATTCTGAACCCTGAACAAAATGTTCTGGGTTCTTGTCCCCAGCAGAGTTGCTAGATTTGTCACACCTCCTTTTTACTACTACACCCCGTGAGGGATATAATAAAAGAAGTTATTTCCAACTTTAAGTGACAATCGTAACGGGATTTATTATTAAAATTCAGAGTCACCACTTAGGAGATTAATGGTGTCCCATGTAATGACCCGGCCGGTCATTTTTGGAATTTACGCCTCGATCCCCCATTAACTGCTTTCCCTAAGTTCATTTCTGCTATTTTGGTTTGCCGGGATGTTTGGTTCTAGGATTCGCAGTGTTTTGGGACACTTAGTCCCTGAATGAGAGCTTAAGAGTTAAAAAATAGTCCGTTTTTAGAACACTGTGAAGACGACCTCTGAATGGAAATATGATAGTTCCATTAGCTCCGTTAGGTGATTTCGGGGTTGGGAGCGTGTTCGGAATGTATTTTGGAGGTCCATAGCTCATTTAGGCTTGAAATGCCAAAGTTTGAAATTTTTAAAGTTCCGGTCCGATAGTGAATTTTTTATCCGAGGTTCGGTTTGTGATTCCGAAAGTTGTTGTAGCTTCGTCATGTCATTTTGGACGTGCGTGCAAATTTTCAGGTCAATCGAACGTGTTCTGGTTAGGTTTTGAAGCAAAAGCGAGTTTTGTTAAATTTTGAAGTTCTTAAGTTATAATCATTGAGTAATACGTGTTTCCGGCATTGTTTTAGTTATTTAAGGATTTGAAGAAGTTTGAATGATGTTAAAAGATATGTCCGTAGGTTTGGTTGGGGTCCCAGGGGCCTCGGATGTGTTTCGGATGCCCAACGGGGCACTTGTGTTGAAAAAGAGTTGCAGGTTTTCTGCTGTTTCTGCTGCAAATTTTAACCCTCTGCGATCGCATGCCCATCCATGCGATTGCGTAGTGTAAATTCTGAGGGGCCTGTTTTCTTTCTATGCGATCGCGTAATTCCTCCTGCGATCGCATTGCTTTAACTTTTCCTTTTCCGCGATCGCGACGTCCCTTCTGCGATCGCATAGAGCAGTCTCCCAGGGCTCGAAATTTCTTCTACGCGATCGCATAGCTGTTCA
>MU757514.1:0-19419 GCA_026770625.1 Nicotiana glauca | reverse complement strand
CCAGCAGGTGAAGTATGAGCACCAGCGTCCGGGTGGGTTGCTACAGCAGATTGAGATTCTAGAGTGGAAGTGGGAACGCATCACCATGGACTTCGTATCTGAACTTCCACGGACTGTGAGGAAGTTTGATTCTATTTGGGTCATTGTGGATCGGCTGACCAAATCCGCTCATTTCGTACCTGTGTGTACTACTTATTCATCGGAGCGGTTGGCGGAGATATATATCAGGGAGATCGTCCGGTTGCATGGTATTCCAATTTCTATCATTTCAGGCAGAGGCACTCAGTTTACTTCCCGATTCTGGAGAGTCGTGCAGCAGGAGTTGGGCACTCGAGTGGAGTTAAGCACGGCATTTCACCCCAGACGGATGGACAGTCCGAGCGCACTATTCAGATTTTGGAGGATATGCTCCGTGCGTGCGTGATTGAGTTTGTAGGGTCATGGGATCACTTTTTGCCACTGGCGGAGTTTGCTTATAACAACAGCTATCAGCCCAGCATTTAGATGGCACCGTATGCGGCCCTATATGGTAGGAGATGCAGATCCCCAGTGGGTTGGTTCGAGCCGGGTGAGGCCAGATTATTAGGTACAGAGATGGTTCAGGACGCGATGGACAAGGTCAAGGTGATTCAGGATAGACTCCGTGCAGCCCAGTCCAGACAGAAGAGTTATGCGGACAAGAAGGTTCGCGATGTGGCATTTATGGTCGGCGAGCGGGTTCTACTTCGGGTCTCGCCCATGAAGGGCGTCATGAGATTTGGAAGAAGGGGAAGCTGAGTCTGAGGTTTATTGGGCCTTTTGAGATTTTGAGGCGAGTTGGGTAGGTTGCATATGAGCTTGCCTTACCTCCCAGCCTAGCCGGAGTTCATCCGGTATTTCATGTTTCTATGCTCCGGAGATATCATGGTGACCCGTCACGTGTTGAATTTCAGTTCATTCCAACTGGACAAGGATCTATCTTATGTTGAGGATCCAGTGGCCATCTTGGACAGGCAGATCAGGAAGTTAAGGTCAAAGAACATCGCTTCGGTGAAGGTCCAGTGGCGGGGTCAGCCGGCCGAGGAGGAGACTTGGGAGACCGAGCAGGATATGCACAGCCAGTACCCTCATCTCTTTGCTACCTAAGGTATATTTTCTATGCTCGTTCGAGGACGAACGAATATTTAAGTGTAGGAGGATGTAACGACCCGGACGGTCATTTTTGGAATTTACACCCCGATCCCCCATTAACTGCTTTCCCTAATTTCATTTCTACTATTTTGGTATGCCGGGATATTCGGTTCTAGGATTCGGAGTGTTTTGGGACACTTAGTCCCTAAATGAGAGCTTAAGAGTTGAAAAATGGTCCGTTTTTAGAACACTGTGAAGACGACCTCGGAATGGTAGTGTAAATGTTGAGGGGCCTGTTTTCCTTCTATGCGATCGCGTAATGCCTCCTGCGATCGCATTGCTTTAACTTTTCCTTTTCCGCGATCGTGACGTCCCTTCTACGATCGCATAGAGCAGTCTCCCAGGGCTCAAAATTTCTTCTACGCGATCGCATAGTTGTTCATGCGATCGCATTGAATTAAATCACTGGGCAGAATATAACTTCTCAAAAATGAGGGTTCTTCCATTTTTACAAAAACTCAAGCTAGAGAGCTCGGTTTGGGGAGGTTTCTCGAGGGAGTTTCAGAGGCAACTATTGGGTAACGACTCCTTACTCTCTTATGATTTATACCCACTAATCTAACCTCGAATTCAACCTTTAATTTCGGATTTTTAATGAAACTTGGGGTAAAACCCTTAGACCTAATTTTGATGATTTGAGTGGGCATTTGACCTCTGATTTGGGAGATTTTTATATGATTAGACTCGTGAAAGTACGAGGGTTCTGAAAATATAAAAATATTTTGATTCCGAGATGATGGTTGGAGGGGTATTTTGGTCATTTTACCCATTTTAGCGCCTTAGCTTTAATTTTAACAGTGTAATTAGTTACTTGCGATGTTATTTACACTATGTAATTAGTTTGAGTAGATTTGGGTCACTCGGAGTCGGATACTCATGGCAAGGGCATTGTTTCTTAGCGGTTTCGTACCGGTTCGAGGTAAGTAGCTTGCCTAACCTTGTGTGGGCGACTTCGTCCCTTAGGATGTGATAATTGATAATTGAATGCCTTGTACGTGAGGTGACGAGTGCGTACTTGAGAAAATTGTTGAAAACCCTGATTTTTACTTAATTACTTGATTTGGATTCTCTTTCATATTTGCCTTACTTTACTTGCTTTTATAGCCTGTGCTAGCGTACAAGAGCATGTTTAATTGATCCAAGCTGCCTATTTGTTTAAATTGTCTTAACTGTGATTACGTGGAGTATGTTAGGCCAGTATTCCTTGATTCCTTGTATTGTTGTACTTTAATTTCTGAATATTTCTCTGATGTTGGTTGCGCATTTATATTGGGACTACGGATGCGGGATTCCGGGAGTTCCCCCTTGTTTGTTTATTTTTGGACTACGGGTTTGATTCCCGGGAGATCCCCCTGCACTTTTATTTTGGGACTATGGGTTTGATTCCCGGGAGATCCCCTTGCACTTTTATTTTGGGACTATGGGACGGTATCCCAAGAGACCCCTCTGCACACTGATGATTGGATATGAGATTTGGACTACGGGACGGTATTCCGGGAGATTCCATTAGACAGTTGAGGAAAAAGGCTACAGGATGGTATCCTAGGAGACCCTCGTCGGTATTCTCGTAATATTGCTGTATTTACTCTGTGTTTTTGTTCTGTCTTGCTGTATTATATTTCATTGATCTGTCTTATCACTTCATGGTGTTCATTAGTTTTCATCAGAATTCGATACTGTTAATCTCTTGCTATTTTATTCTTTTTTGTCTCAGTAGGGCCCTGACCTTTCCTCGTCACTACCCAACCGAGGTTAGGCTTGGCACTTACCGCTGTGGTGTACTCATGCTACTCTTCTGCACACTTTTGTTGTGCAGATCTAGGTACTTCGGACCGAGCGCATTATCGGTGATTTCAGAGCTGCGTTGGGAGACTTGAGGTATGCATCTGTCGTGTATGCAGATCGAGGAGTCTCCTTCTACTCCTCCTCATAGATAGTAGTTTCATTTCTTTTATTTCGGTTGTATAGACATTTCTGGATGATAGAGCCGTAGTTTATGTCCTTTAGCCTGTGTTTGCCCGTGAGTTTCCGGGTCTTGGAGTTTGTTTTTAGTGTTTTGAGTTGAAGTGTATGTGCCAGGCGGCACTTATTACATTTTCTTATATTATTCTGTATTAGTCTTATTGATTTCGTAAAGGTTGTTAAAATTCCGCAATGTGTCAGGCTTACCTAATCGTGAAGACTGGGTGCCGTCATGACGTGTTCACAATTGGTGAACTAGGGTCGTGACATCCCAAGTCACCGGTTCAATCCCGAACCGAGGACATTATGAATCCGTTAACAGTCCGCGAATCAGAAATCCGAGTAAGGAATTCTGTTAACCCAGGAGAAGGTGTTAGGCATTCCCGGATTCCGTGGTTCTAGCACGGTCGCTCAACTGTTGTATTTGATTTTATTTGATTTCAAAGCATGTTCTAACCTATGTGCCTTTTATTAGTAAACCGCTTTTATTTTTATTTTTAATAAGAATTGCAACGTCGTGAAAATGCATCTCGAACCACGTCGCACCAGTGCACCCGTGGTTTTTGACACATTTTGACTTCGTTGAGATTTAGATTTGGGTCACATAAATGTGCACCTGTATTTAGAAAAGTAATATTATTAAAATACGCGCCTAAAGAGTCTAGCGCATTGTTATTTTTGCGAGGGCCATGGAAATTCTCTAAATGGCACGTCTCGATTTCTAATGATAAACAACACCAATTAAATGATAATTTCCTATGAAATTTGCTGGAGGTCATACTATGTGACGGAAGAAATGTCGAAGTCATCAATATGACTAAGAGTGAAAATGCATTTAATGCAATTCACAAACTCATTGAATCTGATCTTTGGTTCACACTTTTAAAATATGACATAGCTCATGTGAGCTCAAACCAATAGCAACAATTATTTAAACTTAAACGAGATCAATCAGAAATGTTTTGTCAAAAACCTACATGTATTACTTTGCGACAAAGATCAATCAGAATGTGTTTTTTTACATTGAAACTATATACAAGGTCATGGATTGTAAATCAGTGTTTGAAATCTGTTGCATTAATTCAACACATTGAAAGACCGCAGATGGCACTGGGTACAACAGTAACAAACTGTATTACTAACAATTTCCATAAAAGAACTTTAACTATGTTCACATTAGTGTAGCTACAACTAAATTGAACTTTCTTTGCACATAACTTATTATAGCACAAAATCAACAACAATGACCATTTAAAACTCATCATGGGAGCAGAAGATTTCAAATTTTGATTCAAACTAAACATCAAATATAAAGAAGACCTTTATCAAACACATAGGTGAACAACTATTGCAGATTTCATAACATACAATATCCAAACGATAACTACATTACCGGAGATTGAAATTGGTACCTCAACAGTGATAAATTAAAATAGCACAACAAATAGAGATGGCGACAAACTATTAGTGATGCTCAGCAAGATCAAACGAGCAGCAACAAACAATATTTAAGCCTTCGATTTCAAATCCAAGGAACAGATTCGAACGAAGCTCAAAACGATTCCAACGGCTAACAACGAGTTTCAGTTTCACTTGTCTCAGAAATACAGCAACAGGCAAACCAATTCAAAACTCTTGTGAGTTCACAAAATGCTCAATTAACAATATAGAAGAAAGTGAGAGCACATTCTGTTGTTCCCCAAATTCAATATCAAATTCTCTTAGCAAAGCTAACACATTAAAGCTTGCTCAAGCAGAAGATAGGAGGCACACGGTGATTGATTTCAACTAAATTTACGGAGTACCACTTTGAACCATCAGATTCATTTGACTTTGAACAAAAAATAAATAAAACAATGTTGAACGAGGGGATAAGCAAACAAAGCTACAATATTATGATGCAACCTTCATATAAAATAATTACACTAGATTTGAGAAGAGAAAATGCCTAGATGACCAAATTTTGAGCTAAAACAACCAAGTGAAAAGCGACGGAAAGTTAGAGCTCAACAATGAAGCTGACAACAGCAAAATTGACCAAATAAGGTCTGAAATAAAGAGGAGATCCAGCAGCAGCAAAAACAGCAACAAACCAGTGATCAAGCCATGAAGCAAAAATTCGAGCAGCCTTTTAATCCCTTTTTTTCGATTTTTCTTTTGAAATTTTTCCAGATCTTAAACTTTGAAATGCAAACTTAATCTCTCAGTAGTCCAAGCATATGTGTGTGTATGATTGAGTGATGAGTGAGATATGGTGAGAGAAGAAGATTAGAGAGGGGGTCCGTTCACGTTTTTCGCGTGTGTGTATTTTTATGTGAAGAAGAAGATGGGTAGGGGACATGGAATTTCCGTGTATTAAAGGGGAAAGGGGTTTCCGACCGGATCAGGGGGATTTGGGTGTGGGCCGGTGATGGTAAATTGGGCCTGGACATGTGGTTTTGGTCCATTTGGGTTGTGGTCTTCAATTAAAACCAGCCAATAGTTGGTCTTTCAACAAGACCTCTTCTTTAATTCTTTTTAATAAATTCTTCCTTTTCTTTTTCTTCCTTTTTTATTTCTTTTTTGTTATTTTCAAATTATATTTTATATTATTTTTTATTTTATAAAGATGCAAAAACTAAAATAAAGTTCTAATATATTACAAAGCTAAACTAATTAACTCATAAATTTATTTAAAACTATTTCGTGACAAATTCACAATTAAAACACAAAATGAACTATTTTTGTTATTTTCTTCATATTTGTTCTAAAACAAATTAACCCTAAATTAATCATAGAATATAAAATTAGATCCTAAATGCAAATGCATATTTTTATATTTTTCATACGAATTAGGATGCACAGATAAAATGCAACAATTACCAAAAAATGACGCAAAATTCACAAAAAATTGTAAAAATTGAGAAAAATTATTTTGTTTGAAATTTTTGGGAATAATTCATATATAGGGCAAAAATCACGCGCTCACACCCCCCGAACACAAACACTATTCTTGCGTACTCTGTTGACATCTACTTTCAATTTGTCCAATGTAGAGAGAGGACAGATATTTGCACTGGATCCGTTGTCAATCAAAAAGAGGGTAACCACTGATTCTTCACATTTCACCGTACGATAGAGGGCTTTGTTGTGTTTGGTGCCTTCTTTGGGTAGTTCCTCATCAGCGAATTTAACCTTGTTTACCTCGAATATATTGTTTGCGATCTTTTCCAAGTGATTGACAGAGATCTTAGCATGTACATGAGCCTCATTTAGGATTTTCATCAAGGCCTGTCGATATTCATCAGAATGGATCAGCAATGACAGTAAAGAGATTTGAGCTGGCATTTTCTTGAGCTGCTCTATGATGGAATAGTCATGCAACTTCATTTTCTTTAAAAACTCTTCTGCTTCCTCTTCGGTCACAGGTTTCTTTACTGTTGTTGGGTTGGCCTTTCTTAATTCCGTGGGAGTGAAACATCTTCCTGAGCGGGTTAACCCCTAGGCCTCACAAACCTCATCTTTGACCTTTTTTCCTTTATAGGTCACCGTTACTCGATCGTAGTTCCATGGGATGGCTTTGTTTTCAACCATCGACAACTGAACTGTTGGCTTGATGATGACGGGATCCATGCGAGCACCTTCTACAATCAGGATGGGTCTTTTTGTTACTCCCGGCACAAGCACCTTTGCCTCCTCTCATTTTACCAATACTTTGCTTGTGGACCCCTTCACCATCACTGGTTTATTGTGCACCTCTTTCTCGTTGATTAATGGTTTATTGTCAATCGGCCCCTTTGTCGGCCTGTTTTCACTCGACCTGATCATCATTACGGCTTGAGAGGGTTTTTTAGACTCTCCTTCTGTTTGTACCAACTCGATCATATTGGTATCGTGATGGGCTGGGAGTGGGTTATGGTTGATGTTGGGTCCTTCCGGGGTTTGCACCTCAACTCGACGAGTGTCGATAAGCTCCTGAATGGCTATTTTTAGCTTCCAACATTTCTCGGTGTCATGACCAAGGGCTCCTGAGCAGTACTCACAACTCACCGAGTGATCAAGATTCTTCGGAGGGGGATTTTGGCAATGTATCCTCAACCGAATTCAACAATCCCAGCTGCTTTAGTCGGTGGAACGGATTGGTGTAAGATTCTCCCAATGGAGTGAACGTCCTTGGCTTCTGCACCCTATCATTCCTGAAGGTTTGGTTCAGACAGAAACTTGTACCAGGGGGATTTCTATTTGCTTTTGGAGATGGGTAGTTACTTTGTGGGGCCGGTGCACGCCATTGGTTGTGAGGTGGAGGTTGGTTGTATGGTTAAGCGTGGTGAACAAAAAAATGGGGTTCGGGATGAGGGTAGTAGTGATGTGGGTGGCTATATAGAGTATGGGAGTAATTTTGTTGGTGGGGATGTGGTTGGTTGTAGTAGGGTGAGGGGCCTCTAGGTCCGAACCACGCTCTGGACTCCACCATTGCGGTGTCTTCTTTCCTCTTCTTCCCAAGTGCACCTCTAGTGCCACTCTGGATAGCCTGAGTGGTGGATTTGATTGCCGAGTAACTCATTATTATATTAGACTTGAGTCCTTCTTCGATCATACCGCCCATTTTCGCAACCTCGTTGAACGATTTGCCAATCGCCGTCACCAAGTGACCAAAGTAAGTTGGCTCCAAAGCTTGCAGAAACTAATCGACCATCTCTCCTTCCTTCATTGGGGGATAGACCCTCGTGGCCTGTTCTCTCCAACGGAATCCGTACTCCCTGAAACTCTCCCCATGTTTCTTCTCCAATTTTATCAACGACAGACGATCTGGAATGATTTGTAGATTGTACTGGAAGTGGCCAGCTAATGCTTGTGCCAAGTCATCCCAAATGTACCATCTACCATGGTCTTGGCGTGTGTACCACTCCAATGCAGACCCGCTCAAAATCTGGCTGAAATACACTATCGACAACTCATCTTTTCCGCCCGCCCCTCTCATCTTACTGCAAAATCCTCGCAAATGTGCCACTGGATCACCATGGCCGTCATACAGATCGAACTTAGGCATCTTGAACCAGGCTGGCAGGTGAAAATATAGAAACAAACATAAATCCTTATACGCCATGTTGACTTGGCCACCAGACCCTGCATATTCTGGAAAGATTGATCCAGGCTCTTTACTTTCCGAACCATTTCTTCTTGCTCTGGGTTCTTGTTCTGTATTTCGGGCATTGCCGGGTTGTCAAGCTGAAGGGGGAACGGGTAAGGTTCGGGTGCTTTGAAGGTGGGTTCTGGAGGATAATACTGATGATCCTGATTTTGGAGCATAGGCTCACTGGAAGACCTATGGAATGTGGTCGGTGGAGGTACCACGAAAATGGGGGTAGTTGGTGGGGGGGAGGGGTATGGGTTTCTTTTTGCCATTTGGGGTGTCCGGGAGGCGGTTGTTTGGTGTTGTTGATATGTAGGAAAGTTGAGTGATGAGTCCGAAACAAATCGTTCGAGCGATTGTGCGGGAGTCGGGAGAAAAGTAGGATTAGCAGGATAGGGTGGTGCTGGCTGACCACTTGTCCAAGCTTGGTACATCTTGGTCATCTGTTATTTCAATTTGTACACCTCATATTTCATTGCTTGTATGTCTACCTCTTCTACCTCAATGTTTCCTTCTCTATCAGGGCTAGACATTATTTCCGGAATCGGTCCCTTTGATCTGGTCTGATAGTGGTGTTATGTCAGTATGCTCTAAGTAAACTTACTGCTTGAAATTTCTGGAAGAACAACAAACTTGTTAGTTTTTAGAGTTTAACCAATATGTAATTGCACGTTGGGATGCAATGCACCTAGGTAGTTTAACCATTTCTATCATGCCAGTTGCTTCGATTGCATGCGTCATTCCGGCTTTCAACAGTTGTGTTCCTCTTTTATTTTATTTATTTTTTCTTTTCTTTTCTTGTCTTTCTTTCTAGTGGTGGTCGAATCTTATGTGGATTGCCTACGTATCATGACCCCGCATGAATCAGACCGTGCGTAGTTCTGGCATATAAAGATGTGACAAATTTTCGGGATTTTTATAACAAACTTCTTTGATCATAAACATTGTCAAACCTCCTTTTTACGTTACACGTTTTAATACACCCCGTGAAGGGCATAAATAAAGGAGTTTTTCCAATTAAAGGACAATCGAAACGGGATTCGTTTATTAAGAGATTCAGAGTCGCCACTTGGGAGATTTATGGTGTCCCAAGTCACCGGTTTGAATCCCGAATCGAGGAAAGGGTTTGACTCTGTATTACAGTCGCGAACCATAAATCCGGGTAAGGAATTCTATTAACACGGGAGAAGGTGTTAGGCACTCCCGAGTTCCGTGGTTCTAGCACGGTCGCTCAACCGCTATATTTGGTGAAAATATCTAATTTTAATACATGTTCTGAACTATGTTAATTTTTATTAATAACCTGCTTTTATTATTTATTTTTAATACGAATTGCAATGTCGTGAAAAAGTATCTCGAACCACGTCGCACCAGTACACCCGTGGCTTTTGATACATTTCGACTTCATTGAGATTTAGATTTGGGTCACACAAATGTGCACCCGTATTTAGGAAGGTAATATTATTAAACTATCGTGCCTAAAGTGACTAACGCGTCATTATTTTGCGGAAGGCCGTGAAATTCGCTAAACGGCCTATCCCAAAGTCTAGGTATTTTAGTATGACATTTATTGAGGACCCCGCTGTTTGTTTGTTCTGTGTAGCGAGGTTCATGTTGTTTCATTATTTAACAGGATAAACCTAAAGAAAACTATAATTCTCTACTTAATTTGTCTATAATAATAAAAGAAAAACCCTAACTTAATTGTTATTGTTTAATAAATGTTACACTTGGGTCCATGAACTCATATGAATTCAACCAATCGCAGGCTTTGGCCCGGGTACAAAAGGAGCCAAATGGGTGGAAGCCTAGCGTTTGGGCTTACTCCAAACGAGCCCAAACAACAATGATGCACTTCTGAAAATTGTCCTGTCCAGCTACGATTTCAGGAAAAGTAATGTCATTAAATAATTTAACCGTAACAACGATTTAAAACTGCAGGGCTCATGTCTTATTATGTTGTAAGCCCAAACTCCATACCGGTAATCCTCCAGATTTTATTCCTATTAACCAAACTTAACATTAATCTTACTTTTAGTTCCTTGTTTCCTTCAGCTCGGAGCATATGCAGAATTAGCGAGATCTATATGCTGACAAATCATTTTTGACCCCAATTCCAAGATCATATGATTGCACTCATTTAATTACTGGAATCATTCGGACCAATTTTATAACTAATGAAAAGCAAATCAAGTGTTTAAGAGCTATTATTAGGAACTAACATCATTCACTAACATTATTCAGTATGCTATTCAAACTAACATTATTCACTCAGGGAACTCGTGACGATAGGACCAAATTTTGAGGCTATTACTAAAAGCTGTTTATTACACCAGGACTTAACATATACAGGAAGTTGTATATTCCAATTCTAAGCTACAACTATCACAGGGGTTCAACTACATTTCATTGAAGCTACTGGCTCAGAAAAATGAATTCAGATCCAGAGTTTAATAGTCCAGCTAATACAAATAGTTTCAGTCCATTAAGTTCCAATTAACACGTTCAAAGTTGTTTAGACAGGTCAACTAAATTGAAAATTCCAAGCCAAAGCAAACAGTTCTTCATCATTAAACTTCAAGCATGTGCATACATGATGATTCATTATCCAACATCACTTGAGTCTACTGACATACCTAGAAATTGAGATACAAGTAAGAAGGAGAGGAGATCAGCTAATAAATTGAGCAAATAGCAGGATCACAGCAGGTCACAGCAACAGGAAGATAATTTGAAATCCAAAAATGATTACACTAATCCCAGGCACAGTAATAGACGAACAACATCAAATTAAACCTATTAAACTCGCAAATGGACTGGAATACACTTGAAGCTTTCAACAGACCAGAACTCAACCCAAAACTATCTCAACTGGACCTAAAACTATCTCAACTGGACCCAAAACAATTAGTCTAATGAACCTCTGAAACCTCAAACACCAGACTTTGAACTATGAAGGCTTGAAATTAAACTGAAAATTCCAATGAAACATTGATTGTGTTTTTTGTTTTTTTTTTGGTTTTCTATTAGATTTTCTATTGTTTTTTGTTTTTGGGGTTTGAATTCTAAGATCTAGATCTGAAAATTATAGAGAGTTTTGGAGGGGATTTTTGGAGGCTGAAAAAACTTCTGATTTAAGGCAGAAACTGCCTATTTATAGAATTAAAAATTGGAGGGAAATTCAATTTCAGTATTTTCAGATTAGTCCCCTCTTTTCTGACTTGTTAAACAAGTTACTACCCTCTAATTTATTAAAACTTGCATGTAAACTCATTCTAGAATGTTCTAATTGCATCTACCATGTTCTTACCCCTTTGAATTCCTTATTCTACCTCACTTCCCTTTAATAATTGCTAAACTACCCATTTTTATCCCTCTATTACCCTTGAGATTGCATAATAATTATTATTAAGCCAATTTTCTCTACCCCAAGAATACCCCTAAAGTTTCCTATAATTACTGCCCATATTTATTATATTTCAATAATACCCTTGTAATATTTTCAGAATTACTATCAGCTATAAACATCCTTGTTTCAACCAAATTTTAGCACTTAAATTCTAATTAAATTCTTTTTAACAACTATATCCAAACAGCTTAATCAATCATAGTTAACCCCCCAAAATCAAATTAAGCTAATCAGTTTATTAAAACTAATAAAAATAGGAAAACATTAAAACAATTATTGAACGAACAGAAAAATAAAAAATAAACATTAATTAATACTAACTATTCGTAACAAACTAGAGTTAATCATAAACCCAAATCTAATCTTGTTAGTCAAATATTAAATAAAAAATATGAACAAACTAACAGCTAAAGATTATTATCAATTAACCTAGATCTAATATGATTAAGTGTATCAGATTTGTTTATAATCAAACAATTAATAATTTTTTATCCTAAGAAATAATTCTATCAACACAAACTAACAGAAGAAAGAAAAGAAGAGGAAGGAAGAGATTAACTAAAATGATAGAAAGAAAATACCTAATTGGACAAAATCCTTTGAAAAATACCACCTACTCGACCTTCAGACTCATTCAATCTTGAAAAGAATTCAGGAACCTTGGACCTCTAGGGTTCTGCCTCTTTGACTTGAGATTTGACCCAATAGTTACAGATTTAGAAGAAAAGGGAAGTGAAAAGAACTTCTTATATAACTTTGAAGAAGTTTGAGACATGGCGCCGCCGAAGGAATCCATGGCGGCGCCTAGGGTTTGTTTTTTTAGAGCTTTGGCTATGATTTAATGTGTTTCAGATGTGAATATAGAGAGGGAAAGGAGGGTAGAGTCTATGGTGAGAAGTTGGTTGAGTTTGGACAGTGTCGCCGCCGTGGGCGGCGGAGACGGTGATAATAAAATTGAATATTCGAACCAATCCGGTGGGACTCGAAGGGAAAGAGTAGGATCTTTGTGATGAGGGTATTGAGGCGGTTTCAGGGTGTAAGTTTGGAAGCCACCGGAGATGGTGGCATTTTCTCCGGTGGCGGTGGCGGTGGCGATGGCGTTACAAGCAAGAGGTGTACGAGGAAGGAGAATAGATTCTGTTTTTTTAGGGTTAATCTTTAGACTTTTATTAAAGTTGGAAGATTGATCCTGGACCGTGTGATCTGAATAAATCAAGGGCTCAGATTATTTCAGCCCTAATACACCATCGTTTGATTAAAGGGGCTGAACCGGGTTGATGATGTACTGGGCTGGACTGGTAGACCGGTTTTGTGTAGGGCCAAGCGTTCAAGGGCACTAAATTGGGGTTTGGGCTGGTAGAATTAATCAATTTTTCATTTTATTTAACTTGCTATATTTTTTTTTTTTTTGTATTTTGTACTTTTTTTCTGATTTTGTAAAAACTAAAATAAAACTTAATTAAACTATTTAACTCCTCAAATTATTCAATACCACTATTTAAAATTGAATGCAATATTTATCAATTAAAATTGCCTAAGAACTATTCTTGGGATTTTCTTTGAATTGTTTTAACACGAATTAATACCTACTTAATACTAAAACGTGAAATTAAATTCCTAATGCAAAATGCATATTTTTGTATTTTTAATATGAATTATTATACAACCAATTAACACAAAAATGCAACAATTATCAAAAATGACACCAAAATGCACAAAAATTGTAAAAATAAAGAAAAATCATTTTGTTAGAATTTTTTATTGGGAATAATTTGCTTAGGGTAAAATCACGTGCTCACAGCTGCCCTTCTTTGCCCGAAAACACGAAGAGTTTTCGTGCAAAGACAAGTGAGCGGTAATGAGGGATTTTTGCCCATTCGCATATTCTGTTTGAAGCATTTTTGAAAAGTTTGACCGCACCCTGCTTCAGAGTTTGCCTACATATCCCGGGCTAAACAGGAATCAGGCCAGTGTAGTTCAGGAGTGCCTGGTAGCTGGGACTACAATGAAGCTGTGATTTCACTGTTGTTGATGCTGTTACTGTTTGCTGACCCCCTTATTACATCATGTAAAGATAAAAAGAAGCTAGCCTAAGCTATGCCTTATGATTTACAAAAATCGTATCTGTGCCTGGTATCTTATGTTCTTGTATTGCCTTGATCTTGCATCTTGCATTCTTTCAATGGAATTCTTGTTGTTGCCTTGGTTGTATTTTGAAATATGTGTCCATTCTTCAGGGGGACTCCCGTTTGCGATTGCTTGAAAAAGTATTCCCTTGTTCTTCAGGTGGGCTCCTGCTTACAATTGCTTTGAAAAGTATTCCCTTGTTCTTCAGGTGGGCTCCTGCTTACAAAAATAAACAAACAAAGAAAATGTATGTCCCATTATGGTGACTGGGCATATCATGTTATCAGATATTTTTGAATTGTACTTCCCTTGTTCTCCAGGTGGGTGTCTGACTGCTGAAACTTGAAATGTATTCCCTTGTTCTCCAGGTGGGTGCCTGCTTGCTGAATTTGAAACGTATTCCCTTGTTCTTCAGGTGGGCGCCTGCTTACTGCCTTTGAAAAGATATTCCCTTGTTCTTCAGGTGGGCGCCTGCTTACAACAAACATACAAAACAAAGAAAAATTTCTGCCCCAGTTTGATAACTAGGTGCATGATTGTTACTGAATGTTAACTTGAGAGATAAAAGTTGTATTATACTTCCCTTGTTCTTCAGGTGGGTGCCTGCTCGCTGAATTTTGGAATGTATTCCCTTGCTCTTCAGGTGGGCGCCTGCTTTCCGAATTTGAAATGTATTCCCTTGTTCTTCGGGTTGGTGCCTGCTTGTTGTACTTTGGAAAGTGTTCCCTTGTTCTTCAGGTGGGCGCTTGCTTACAACAAACATACAAACAAAGAAAAAATTTCTGCCCCAGTTTGACAACTGGGTACAGCATATTATCACATGTACAAATTGAAGGCTAAAATTATACTTCCCTTGTTTTCCAAGTGGGCACCTGACTGCTGAAGCTTGAAATGTATTCCTTTGAATATTGCTGCTTTCCCTTAAAACTTGAACTGTCCTCCCTTGTTCTCCAGGTGGGTGCCTGACTGCTGCAACTTTCTGCGTTCTCTTGTTATCCACATTGGTCACATTCACTTTAAAGTGATTAGTAAGAATTTGAATCTTTTGTACCTGTCTAATCAAAAATAATTTGTTAGTATAAAATGGTGGTTAGCTACTGGCATTCCTGTTGGCCATGTTCCCGCTTTTGAACTTGCTCCGACTTGCTTCTTTGACCTTGTTTTGTCTTGCCGTGATTTCCCGATTATCTTTCAAATTTTCTGATCGTGATGACCCAACATGTTTCCCTTCATATCACTGTCTTCGTGTTTCTTTTTCCTTTTCTTGTGAACTTTTGCTTCTTTCTCCAATTATCTGCTTATCATTGGTCCTTCTTGTTTCAACTATCCTTTAATGAATCCCGATATCATTGTGACATACAACTGGGAAGCTGGTAGTTAGCTTTGACTACAAATGACTTATAGACAAATTTCAAGAAAAATGAAATGCAATGACCTCGAAGTTTTGAGGATAGAACTTATCTGAGTGGGAGGATTGATTCCTTTGATCATGCCATGCATTTTGGATTAACTGACCTAGTTTGTCCAACCAACAACTATCAATTGCCACATTTGCCTCTCCATATTTCACAACCCGATCTTCATCGAAACCCAAACCTTGCTTGTTTTGCCGCCTTTCAACCACAAACTTCTTTCATTTTATCGCTTTGGAAATTCACTTTCGCCTTATGGTGCCCGTGAGGGTTTTCACCAATAAGACTCTCTCATTTTAATCTCTCAACTCACATCGCCTTACGGTGCCCGTGAGGGTTTTTACCAATAAGACTCTCTCATTTTTATATCTCTCAACTTACATAGCCTTACGGTGCCCGTGAGGGTTTTCACCAATAAGACTCTCTTATTTTCATTTTTTTTTATATTCTGATACTCGAATGTTGTCCACAACATTATCCACCTTACCTGCTTGTATTTCCATTTCTTAAAATTGATCAAAAGGTCTTTCTTTGGACTGTAATGTGGCTTTTTGATGGGTTTAGAAAGAAGGGTATAAAGGCTCAAAATATTCCAATGTGGGTTCAAAAATTACAACGTTTGGAATCATATCTTCCACAACAAACATAACTTCTGCCCCAGTTTTCAATCTTGGGAATTTTGGACTTTTCTTTGGTTGTGACTGAACCTCAGTGAGGCTGCCTACATACCCTTTCTGGATCAAGTCAAACGTAGTTCGAACCATAAAATCGCTTCATTGTTGCGATGTTTCCTTCCTTCCATTTTTCTTCTTTTCTTTTCTTTTCTTTCTTTTCTTCTTTTCTTTTCTTTCTTTTCTTCTTTATTTTTCTTTTTCTTTTCTTTTTCTTTTTACTCTTTCTTTTCTTTTTCTTTTCTTTCCTTTATTCTCTCTTTTTTTTTCCTTTCTTCTTTTCTTTTTCCTCCTTCTTTTGTTTTCTTCACTTGATTTCCCCGTTCAATCCTTGATTTTGTTATTGATTCCGAAAGAGGTATATGAAAGAAAAATATCATAGGGCTCAAAGGGGTAGCAATAGATAAAGTATTTAGATAGCGGAACAAAATGCCTTCATCATTTCAATCTCAAAATATGAAAAAAATACAATCAGATACATAAAGATAAAGAAATCATACGTAATATCTCTTGATTGATTCAGAATTGATAGCCATTTCTACACATTTTCCTTCCACATCTGTTAGATATAATGATGCGTTGGATAATACTCGTGATACAACAAATGGCCCCTGCCAATTAGGAGCGAACTTTCCTTTTGCTTCTGCCCAATGAGGTAAGATGCGCCTCAATACCAATTGTCCGACTTCAAATTTTCGTGGACGCACTTTCTTATTATAAGCTCTGGCTATTCTCTATTGATACAATTTCCCATGACATACTGCTGCCAGTCTCTTCTCATCAATCAAGCTCAATTATTCCAGTCGGGCTTTTACCCATTCATCAACATCAATTTCTGCCTCCGCAATGATTCGGAGGGAGGGTATTTCGACTTCCGCGGGTATTACTGCTTCCGTGCCATACACCAATGAATAACGAGTTGCACCTACCGAAGTGCGAACAGTAGTGCGATATAGCAACAAAGCAAATGGTAATTTCTCATGCCACTGCCTCGATCCTTCCACCATTTTCCGAAGAATTTTCTTAATGTTCTTATTGGCTGCTTCAACTGCTCCATTCGCCTTAGGACGATATGGTGTGGAATTGCGGTGTGTAATTTTAAATTTTTGACATGTCTCCATCATCAAATGACTATTAAGATTGGCCCCATTATCTGTAATAATCACTTTTGGAATTCCGAACCGGCAAATGATGTTTGCATGTACAAAATCCACCATTGCTTTCTTGGTTACCGACTTGAACGTTTTTGCCTCAACCCATTTAGTAAAATAAACAATTGTAACCAGAATAAACATGTTCCCATTAGATGCTGCTAGTTCGATTGGCCCAATGACATCCATACCCCAAGCAACGAAAGGCCATGGTGCCGACATTGTATGCAACTCGGATGGTCGAGAATGAATCAAATCTCCATGTACCTGGCATTCATGACATTTGCGCACAAAGCTGATACAGTCTCTTTCCATAGTAAGCCAATAATATCTTGCTCTGAGAATTTTCTTTGCTAGCACATACCCACTCATATGCGGTCCACAGACTCCCGCATGTACCTCGGCCATAATTGTTGTAGCCTGCTTTGCATCCATACACCTCAACAAACCAAGGTCCGGTCTTTTGTACAAAACTCCTCCGCTAAAGAAAAATCCACTTGCCAATCGTCTAATAGCTCTCTTTTGATCCCCTGTGGCTTGTGCCAGATACATCCCCGTTCTGAGGTATTCTTTAATATCATGGAACCACGGCTCGCCATCAAGTTCCTCTTCTATTGTATTGCAATAAGCATGTTGATATCGGACCTGAATTGGCAATGGGTCCACATAAGCCTTTTTCGGATGATGTAGCATTGATGCCAGAGTGGCCAAAGCATCAGCAACTTCATTATGGATTCTCAGAATGTGCTTAAATTCTATGGACTGAAACCGCTGACATAGTTCATGTAGACACTGCCGGTATGGTATGAGTTTTAGATCCCGAGTTTCCCATTCTCCTTGAATTTGATGTACCAACAGATCCGAGTCACCCATGACCATAATCTCTTGGACACCCATATCTATAGCCATTCTCAACCCCAAACTACATGCTTCATACTCAGCCATATTGTCGGTGCAAATGAAACGAAGCTGAGCTGTGACAGGATAATGTTGTCCCGTCTATGAAATAAGTACTGCTCCTATTCCGACGCCTTTGTTGTTAGCAGCCCCATCAAAGAATAGCTTCCAACCAGGCTTTTCATCTTGTTCCAGCTCGTCATTGTACATTGCTTCCTTATCAGGAAAATATGTTTTCAACGGTTCATATTCATCATCAACTAGATTCTCCGCTAAATGATCAGCCACTGCTTGTGCTTTCATCGCAGTGCGGGTTACATAAAAAATATCAAATTCTGTGAGCAGGATTTGCCATTTGGCAAGCCTCCTTGTGGGCATGGGCTTCTGAAAGATGTACTTCAATGGATCCAACCGGGAAATGAGATAAGTGGTATAGGCTGACAAATAATGTTTTAACTTCTGTGCCACCCAGGTCAAAGCACAACACGTCCGCTCCAATTGAGTGTATTTTAACTCGTAAGATGTAAATTTCTTGCTGAGGTAGTAAATTGCTTGCTCCTTCTTCCCTATAATATCATGCTACCCCAGTACACAGCCAAAATAATTGTCCAATACAGTCAAATAAAGAATCAGAGGTCTTCCTGGCTCGGGCGAAACCAATACAGCCAGATTGGCCAAATACTCTTTGATTTTGTCAAATGCAACCTGGCACTCATCTGTCCATTTAACTGCAACATCTTTCTTCAATAATTTAAAGATAGGCTCGCATGTTGACGTAAGCTGAGCAATGAACCTGCAGATATAATTCAATCTTTCGAGCAAACTCATCACTTCTTTCTTACTCTTTGGTGGAGGTAATTCCTGGATGGCTTTGATTTTAGATGGGTCCAACTCAATACCACGTCGACTTCCCACAAACCCCAACAACTTCCCTGATGGCACCCCAAAAGCACATTTTGCTGGATTGAGCTTGAGATTGTACCTACGAAGCCTCTGGAAAAACTTCCTCAGGTCTTTAACATGATCACACTGCTTTCTGGATTTAATAATTACATCATCCACATAAACTTCAATCTCCCGATGTATCATATCATGGAATATTATTTTCATCTACCTCATGTATGTTGCCCCTGCATTTTTCAGTCCAAACGGCATTACCCTGTAACAGTATGTTCCCCAAGGTGTGATGAATGTCATCTTTTCAGCATCTTCCTCTTCCATCATAATCTGGTGGTAACCCACATAACAATCCACAAAAGAACCAATCTCATGTTTGGCACAATTGTCAATCAATATGTGAATGTTTGGCAGTGGAAAATTATCTTTTGGACTCGCCTTGTTAAGATCCCGATAATCAACGCATACTCTGGTCTTTCCATCTTTCTTTGGCACAGGCACAACATTGGCTAACCAGGTGGGATATTTTGTAACTCGTATAACCTTCGCTTCAAACTGTTTATTGACTTCTTCTTTTATTTTCACACTGATGTCTGTCTTGAATTTTCTC
>MU757512.1:30700-74807 GCA_026770625.1 Nicotiana glauca | reverse complement strand
AAACCGGTGACTTGGGACACCATAAATCTCCCAAGTGGCGACTCTGAATCTTTTAATAAAAGAATCTCGTTTCAAATGTCCTTTAATTGGAAAAACTCTTTTTGTGTTTATATCCCTTTCGCGGGGTGTGAGCGCCGTAAAAAAAGAGGTGTGACAATACGCACTTCCTAGTTTGAGTCATTTAAGTTCGGCCATAGGAGACGCACTTCCTAGTCTGGTTCATTGAAGTTTTACCCCTAGGAGACGCACTTCCTAATCAAGGTCTTTCAAGTTATTCTTTTAGGAGACGCACTTCCTAGTTTTAGTCACTGAAGTTTTCACCCCTAGGAGACGCACTTCCTAGTCTTGGTCATTTAAATTCACCCCTAGGAGACACACTTTCTAGTTTGGTTCATTCAGGTTTTATTTTAACAGACACATTTGCTAGTCAAAGTTTTTTAGTTTTACTCGTAGGAGACGCACATCCTAGTCTATTCTTTAGTTTACTATCATCATTCCATCAGTAGTATAAGTGGTTTACAATTTTGCTAACAACTCACAAATCTTCCTAGTGCAAACTAGGGCAGAAAATCTCGTTTGTTTTGGTTGCAAGAACCCACTTGGAAAACAAGGGAACACAGAAAGTTTTGGCAATTAGGCGCCCACCTGGAGAACAAGGGAAGCCAGTTCAAGTTTCAAGGGAAGGCAATTCAAAGGGAAAGCAGTGCAAATGTTGGTAATCAGGCACCCACCTAGAGAACAATGGGAAGACAGTCCAAGTTTCGAAGGAAGACAGTTCAAGTATTGGCAATCAGGCGCCTACCTGGAGAATAAGGGAATTCACTTCAGAACGCAATTCAAGTCAGCAACAAAAGAAGTTCGCGGCAAGAATGCGAGTCAACAGTCCAAGGTGATCAACAGAAGTTAGTCACAATAAAAAAAAAGAAAGGCAAAAAGTTAATCCAAATGCAGAAGTTGATGAAAGATGTGGGCCGTTCAAGACATGGTTGAGGTCACAAGCACTGCATGCCTGGTCTTGATCCGAAAAGCTGAAGAAGGATGAACTAGCACCTGCAACTAGCAAGCGTCAAGGTTCAAATCTAAAGTCTGCATGAAGAACAACTCAAGACTCAAGATCAAGCTTCAGAAGACTTATAGATAGGAATCTTGTAACTCGTAGTTGACAGGCTTAGCTAGTCTTTTTCATTTCTTTTGATTTTAATGTAATAACAAGACTGCGGACCGGAACCTCGGTAGAACGGCACCTCGACCGGCTATTCGCCTTGGCATACTCCATTATCTCACTCACTTCTGAACAACACTGACGTGATTCCTTTACAACCAAGGATATGTAGGCAACCTCGGAAGAAAGGTTCGGTCAAATCTTTCAAAAATTCTTCCAATGGAGTATCCAAACGGGCAAAAATCGCTCGTATCCGCTTACTTTATCTTTGCACGAAAACTCTTCGTGTTTCCGAGCAAAGAGGGGCAGCTATGATTACGTGATTTTTTCCCTATATGAATTACTCCCATAAAATATCAAAAAATAATTTTTCCCAATTTTTGCATTTTATAGGATTTTTTTGTAGGATTTTTGTTAATTATTTGCATATTTTGTGCATATTTTGTGCATATTTAATTTCTATCAAAAAATTAAAAAATATCATGCATTACATTTAGAGTTTGTGTTCACATTTTAGGATTAGATAATTAATTAATAGCTTTATTAAAAATGAAAATTACAAAAATGGCTCATTTTTACATTCTTAGCTTTTAATTTTGGATTATTAAGTTTTCTCTTTAACTTTAAGATCAACTAATTTTTATAAATATTATGATTAGATAATTAGCTTAGTTTTACAATTTGAATTGACTTAGGAATTTAATTTTGATTTTTAATTAATTAAAGAAAGAAAGAAAATAAAAAGAAAAGAAAATTGAAGAGCTTGGTCTTAGATTCGAAATTGGGACATGTAATGAGTGAGCCCAAATCTTTCAATACTCCTTCTTCACTTAAACTAGCTCATCTTCTTACCCAGCCCAAACCGGGTCGACCCGACCCAACACCTAACAATCCTAACCCTTAAAAAAACCTAACCTAGTCTTGGGGGAAGAGAAAAACGACGGACCTAGAGAGAGACAGTGGCAATAGTGAAAAACGACCAGTCCCCCTTCACGTCTTCTTCTTTACACCCCTGCCTGTTCTCTTCCTCTTCTTTAATAATAACTAACACCAGCTCCATCGACGACCTGCTCGCCTCCAAAGAACCATACACATACACAGTTACACGCTGGAGATTCACCTTCACAGACTCTAGGTCTTACACGACCTTCACTCACTGTCGAAGAGAGCTAAAATGGATTCGAATTGTATTCTGGATTTGGAATCATAACCCTTCAAAGATTGAAAACAAATATAGAAACAAACGGCAATTTTCCAATTTCATGGGGATTTTGTTAATTCATATGGTTTTCCAGTAAAGGTCAGTCTGTCGATGCCGATTCGAGATCGTTGTTGAGTTCTTGGTTGCGGTTCCTGTCAAAACTCGATTTTTAGCAGTTGTTTTTCATTTCAAGTGTGTCGACAAGTCTTCTTCTGCTTGTAATTGTTTCAAACAATTTAATCAAACGAATTTTCAAACATTTTGATGGTAAATTGATTCTCAAGGTCACTGATGAATACGAGGTAAATATTCCTTTTTAAGCTGCGATTTTGCTATTCTTGTTCATAGTTTGTGCATACAATGGACGCTGAATTGAATCTCAATTACTTCTACTACTGCAGCTTCTATCTTTGTATTGCAATCTAGTGCTAATGTTTTGTTCCATGTGTTGTCATTCTCTCTTGAATCATATTGGGGTGTATGTAAAAGCTGAAATTCTGCATGAGCTTTGCTGTATAATGACGTTCCTGTTTTATAAAGAAGCATAAATTAGCTTGTCTTAAGCTTTGATGATCGAAATCAATTAGTTTCATGTTTTGGCATCTGATAAACGACCAATAGGGAGCTTTATTTGTTCTGAATGTTGGTAGTATTGGCCAGTTTATGTTGAATAGCCTGTTTGTTATTAGCGGTTCAACAACATTAAGATTCTGTTAAACTTTGAAATTTTGTATAGTGAGTGTTATATGTTCCTAGTTTGTTCTATCGACATTGCTCTTCCCTACTAGTTTAGTCATGAATAATATTATATTGCTTTTTGTTGGATTTTTTTGGTGCACATGAAAGTAGGATCGAGTCACGCTATTAGTTTAAATGATGAAATACTTTAGACTTGCTTAGAGTGCACTTTACTTGATGAGAGGAGCTAATACAAGAACGAAATGGACTAATAATGTTGTTCGACTTCTTATAAAAGTAGTTGCATGTGTCAAAGAATGGCAGCTTTAACTATTGAATTACTAGTAGTTGATTACAATCCTTAGACATCGAGGCGTGCCATTTAGTGAATTTTCCATGGCCCTCGCAAACTTGAAAATGCGTAGTTGCTTTAGGCGCGTAATCTAAAATTATCTTCCTAAACTTGGGTGTGGATTTCATGTGACCCAAATCCAAATCTTAAAAACGTTGAATAAAATGTGTTTCGGATTGCGAGTGCATTTCATGTGGCGCGGTCCAAAGACATGTTTTAGACGTTGAAATCTTCCTTAAAATAATTAAAAGCGGGTTTTAAAGTAAAAATGCACATAGGTTTGAAAGTGTTCTAAAATCTGATAATTGAGCCACTAATAACAGTTGAGCGACCGTGCTAGACCCACAGAATTCGGGAATGCCTAACACCTTCTCCTGGGTTAATAGAATTCCTTACCCGAATTTCTATTTCGCGAACTGCAATATAGAGTCAATTTTTTCTCTATTCAAGATTTGAACCGGTGACTTGGGACATCATAAATTATCCCAAATGGCGACTCTGAATTTTTAATAAATAATCCCATTTCGATTGTCACTTTAATTGGACAAACTCCCCTTAATACCCTTGTGGGGTATAGGAAAAAGGAGGTGTGACAATGAGCTAAGAGCTCGGGCGGAGGTTCATGCTTCAGAGAAGAAGGGTGCCTTGGCTAAAGTTCCTGCCTTCGAGGTTCAACTCCTCTTAGCTCACAATAATGCTTTAGTTCAAGCGGATATGATCACGAAACTCAAATTCGAGCTTTCGAAGGTTAGGGCTGAGATCGTTGATACCCGGACCAGAGAAGTACTGAGCCGAACTAAGGCTGATCATGAGATGGAAATTTATTAAAAAGATGCTACTGATGCTCAAGCCAGGTTGCGGAGGACCCTCGACCGCGAAGAGAGGGTCAAAGAATATGCTCGTTGCAGGTCTCGAAGAATGACTCTCGAGGAGATCCATGCTAGGGGTTTCGTTCTCTCGGAAGAGTATGCATGACCGAGGACAGGCGAGCATGATACTCGGCTACTTCTGTCTGACACCAAGGAAAGTGAAGATGAGGCTGGCATAACGTAGCTCCCAGGGGGAGGGTGTAGATTTCGCTATTTTGTACGTAGTATTTTCAAAGCATGTTTGTATATGGAGACTGCGATTTTTGCATATGTGTATAAAAGAAAACCTTATGGCTTTGCTTCTTCTGTATACCTTTCTGTCTCGAACTTGGCCAGATGAACTGGTCTTGGAGTTGGTGAGATCCCTTAGACTCGTGATATGGCCCTGGGGCTCATTAGGCTAGCCTAGGGGATCTTACGCGCTTGGACGATGCGAACTTTAGTATAAGATGGTGTTTGTGCTCTTATTCTTTTGTTCAACTATTTTGGTTTTAGTCTCTGAGTCATGTTTTGACTCGAGCTCATTTGACCCTCAAGCTTTTATGTTTGCCTTTGATCAAAGCAATCTTTTACGTGCGTGGCCCTGAGGCTCATTAGGCTGGCGACAATGGCTTTTACACTTTGCCCTTAGGCATATATAGTTAACTATTTTGGGTTCAGTCTCTGAGTTGGGTTTCAGCTCGAGCTCAATCGACCCTCAAGTTTTAATGTTTGCATAGGTTGGCGACAGTGGCTCTTACGCCTTTGATCGAACCGATCTTTTATGTAAGTGGCCCTGAGGCTCATTAGGCTGGCGATAATGTCTCTTATGCTTTTCCCTTAGGCATATTTAGTTAACTATTTTGGGTTCAGTGTCCGAATCGGGTTACAACTCGAGCTCATTTAACACTCAAGTTTTATGTTTTTGTGGGCTAGCAACAATGGCTCTTACGCCTTGGGTTGAAGTGACCTTTTATTGGCTTTGTTTTCCCCTAGTTAAGGAATTTTTGAAGTAATTTTTGTCTGACTCATCGTCGGTTTGGGAAGAACCTCGATTTCAAGTCATTTCGTGGTAATGATCGAGCACCTCGTGAGGTTTGGATCGGAGGCTGAGTATCTTAAAGACAATGATGTGGAGCTGACGTGGTCGAAGCTCTTTTTCCTATGTCAAGGGTAGCCTATTTAACTGGTTCTTTTCGAAGTAGATTCGAAGTAATGGCCTATGATTTTGTAGTGATGGTCGGGCATCCCCGAGTCGCGATAGTTTGGCTGGTACAATCGTATGACCGTAGTCATTTGTGCTTGGCCGGAGCCATTTTATTCCCGAGTGAAGTTGTTTGGGAGTCTATATCAAGGGTATTCTTTTTTAGGGGTCTTACAAATTCGATATATAGCCTAAACTTCGGGATCATGTTTATGCATGTAGTAAGGTCTTACAAATTTTTTCATGCCTTGCTGGAGGTTTTACAGTTTTGGATACTTGACAAGTATTGTTCATGCCTTGCTTAAGGTCTTATAGATATTGTTGTTGCCTTATGTAGGTCTTACAAAATTGAGTCTTCCCGCTCCGGGTCTTACGGCCTTCGGTTTTTTAATGGATGGCGATTGGCGACAGTCTCTGAGTTACCAAGGTTGTTTTGGGTCAGGAACCGTTACTTGTGAGCTTGGTATTGCCTTATTGAGGGCTTACAATTTCATAGATTTCAACTCTGAGGTCGTGTGATTTTTGAGATTTTGACGCCAGTCCCCGAGTGCTCGGGGAAATTTTGACCTTGGAGATTTTTCGTGATTTTTATGCTGCCTCGTTGAGGGTTTATGAGTTTGGAGTTCCGACACTGAGGTCATGGGTGCCAAATTGTTAACGCCAGTCTCCGAGTATTCGGGGCGTTCGTGATGTAGGAATCGTTATTCGAAAATGCTGAGTTTCCTTTAGAGCATGAGATGCTTTTGCAAGAGGTATTCTTTGATTTTTTGGTGCAAGTATACGTTTTTCGCCATTGGAGGCCCGACAATACGAACACGGTTCGTTCAACCATTTGGCCTGGTACATTGTTTTCCTACTGGGATCCCATTTGGCATTTCTTGGTTCTTCCATATGGATTGCCTTCCTGGGGGGGTACCTTCCAGTGTTCGAGGTTGATTGCAAAAGAAGCCTGGAATACTTGTCGAATCTTCCTTAGGTAGCATGTGGATGTTGCCTCGTTAAAAACCTTGCCGGTAAAAACCCTTGTTGGGATAAAAACTCGATCGAAGAAAAAGAGTGCAACGGATGCTTTAGAATCTTAAGGTCTTCATGCTGGGTTGCCGTTTTGACTGCTTCAATTAGGCACCTGTACAAGGGTTAGTGTGAAATATAAAATGAAAAGGGAGATGGTTATACCTTAGCGTGGGATGCCTCGGCGATGTTCCGAGGTCTGATATGTCTCTGGCGTTTGTAATAAGAACACGGTACGGCCTCTACTATGTTTAATCGGGCTTAACTGAAGATGTAGTTTGATTACCCTTTAACTCTTTTGTGAGTAGAGGTGCTGGTGTCGGTGCCACGTCATGCACTACGAACATTTCCCTTGCCGCGTGCTGTTCCCCGTAGACGATTTTAATCCCATCCGTTATTGGGAATTTCATCATTTGGTGTAGGGTGGATGGTACTTCTCTTATTTATTGTATCCACAGTCGTCCAAACAAGGCATTGTACCTCATGTCTCCTTTGATGACATGAAATGTGACATTTTGCGTCGTGCCAGCCACGCTGACTGGGAGAGTGATTTCTCCTTTTGTTGTTTCACTTGCCATTTTGAATCCGTTGAGGACTCGAGTGGCGGGCATGATTTGGTCTAGCAGTCCGAGATGTTCTACTACCCTCGACCTAATAATGCTAGCCGAGCTACCTGGATCCACGAGTACACATTATATTTGAAATGTATTCACGAGGAAAGAGATTACTAGTGCGTCATTATGAGATTGAGAAAAGGTCTCGGAGTCCTCTTCGATGAATGTGAGGGCATCTTTGGGTACGTATCCCCGGGTTCGCTTTTCTCTGGTGATGGATATTTTATCCATCTCATCATGGGTTCTTGGGGAGCGTCAACGCCTCCGAAGATCATGTGGATAACATGTTGTGGCTCATTTATTTCGTTCTTCTTGGCCGCCTCTCTTTCCCGAAACTATTTTTTAGCTAGTCGCTTAAGAATTCTCGGAGATGACCTTTATTGAGTAGTCTGGCTACTTCCTCTCAGAGCTTGTGACAATCCTCGGTCCTATGTCTATGCGTGTTGTGAAATTCGCATACTAAGTTATGATTCATTTGGGAAGGATCTGACTGTATAGGCCTGGGCCATCTGGTGTCTCTGATTTTGCTGATGGCGAACACGATGTTTGATACATCAACATTGAAGTTGTATTTTGATAAGCGAGGTACCTTAATTGGCCCCGCGTTTCTATCGAATCCGGCTATGTTGATGAGTCCCCAAGGATTCTGCCCTCGGTTCATTAGTTGATCATTGCGAGGTGGGTTGCGCCTCGGGGCGTTCCTTCTGTCTTCGGTGTATGGCTGATATCTTTCCTTACTTGGCTTTGGATCCTTCCCTGGAAGCCTACTCGGGTGTAATAAGCCCAAGGGGGCTCCCATCTGGTCATTTTCGACTCTGATTTTTAATTGGTATCGGTTGTGAACGTCTGACCAGGTCATGGCGGGATTCGATCAGATTCTCTTTCAGCTACCTTGAAGCCACTAAGCTATGCTCATTCAGGCCTTGAGTGAAAGCCTGCACTGCCCAATCGTCGGAGATCGGTGGTAGTTCTATTCATTCCATTTGGAAGCAAGATACGAACTCTCGTAGTATTTCGTTCTCCCTCTGCTTAATCTTGAACACGCCAGATGTCCTCGTTGCTACTTTGATGGCACCAGCATGTGCCTTTATGAAGGAGTCTACCAGTATGGCGAATGAGTCTATGGAGTTGGGAGCTAGGTTGTGATACCACATCATGGCCCCCTTCGAGAGTGTTTCCCCAAACTTCTTCAGTAAGACGGACTCGATCTCATCGTCTTTTATATCGTTTTCCTTCACTGTATACGTGTAGGCAGTAACGTGCTCCTTAAGGCCTGATTCCCATTGTATTTTGGGAGTTCTGACATTCTAAACTTCTTTGGAATGGGTTTCGGAGCCGCTCCCTCTAGGAACATCCTTTGCACGAACTTATTTGAATCTACACCTTTCAGGACTGGGGGTACGCCCGAAATTTGGTCCACCCTGGAGTTGTAGGTCTCGACCTTCTTGTCGTTGGCTTCTATCATTTTCTTGCCCGACTCGATCCTTCTGGTGAGGTCTTCGAGCATATTTACAATAGAAGGATCAACTATCGAGCCATTATTGCTCGATCTCTCCGGTACCTGTTTGGCCGGGGGAGCTATCGCCGGTGCTACTATGCTAGGAGTTTTCTAGTAGATTTGCAGCTGAGAGATGGCCAAATGTTATGCCTGCAACATTTCAAAAATAATATGTAGGCTAACCTTCCGTTCTTCCCAGGTTGGGGTTTTCTGAGCTCCTTGTGGATCTTCTTGGTGTATGCTTCTATTGGTGTGTGAGCTTTCATCGACCTATTGTGTGTCGCGTGAACCCCCGTTCGCTGGAATCGATCCTGGTGCATTCTCGAGGTTTGGTGGCATACCAACAATCGGAACAGCCACACCGTATTCTCCGTGGTTTTCAAGGTTGTTATTTTCAACTCTATTTACTAAGCTAGACATTTTAACCTGAAATCGAAGATTTTGGACAAGAAAAAGTGTGAAAGATAACTCACGTTGTGTAATGAAACCAGCAAGAAAATTACCATTATTATTTTACCCCCACGGTGGGCGCCAAACTCTTTACTGTGAAAGTGATAATAACAATTAAATTTATTGATGGTACTCTAAAAATACGTGATCTATTTCTATGCTAGTTGTTAAGCAGTTGATGCTAGATATGTGAGACTTAGAGACAAAATAGAGTTAAGGAGAAAGCTATAATCAAACCGATAGGCTAATTATTCGGGGCCTCGAGCTTGTCGATTTGGAGCCTCGGGGTCGATTTCGGGACTCGGTTATGAGCTATCGAGAGCGATCGGGGTAGGGCTAACAGTTACAAGATAGGTAAGGGAGGATCTTTATAGCCACTGATAAGCAATAAATGAAGAGCAAGCATGAAGATAATAAACCAGAGCAATAATATCAAAAGGGAATGTTAGAGAGCAAAGAGAATATTTATGTATATTTCGTGTGAAGTAGTTCAAGCAACAGTTGGTTACAAAATGACAAGGATCCCTTTTATATAGAAGAGGAATCCCTACACAGTACAAAATACATTAATTGTAAAGATATGGAGATGGGACAACTAGACATGACACCCTAATTCGGGTTTATAGTAGGCTGGCTAGGCTTTGTCAGACTTAGAAATGTGTCTCAGGAACTCCCCATTTTTACCCTAGCCACGGTCAATATTGCCTCTAGGCCGGGCGTCGACGAACCCTAAGGGAGGAGCCTCAGCCATAGCCTTGTAGCCTCGAGGCTTCGAGATGATCTTCTGAAATGCCTTTAAGGACGAGAAATTGGACCCTCTGATTTTACCGTATACAAAAATAAACTCAATATCCCAAAATTTGATGTTTTACTGCACTGCCATGTGTCCTTCTTCGCGATCGTGGTTGCCAACCTCGTGATTGCAATTCAAAAAAATTCCAGCACAATCTTTTTACCCCTCGTGGTCGTGGTCGTGGCCATGCCCCCGCGATCGCGATAAACAAACTCTAACAAGCTTGCCCAACTCTTTCTGAAAGCCTCTAGTATAATGGTGATAACATTTTGTTCAAACTCCAAATTAAAAATAGTTTAATTTTCTGAAAACTAAACATAAAGGTCCACAACTCTCTTTTTTGGATCATCTCCAAATTCCTTATATATTGCAAGATATAAGCTTCCAAAATCAGTCTTGTGACAACATAAATTCTTCTACGCGATTGCAAGAATGGCTTCCGCAATCGCAATTCACAAGGCCCAAACAACAATTTGCTCTTTGCGAATGCGACCCAATAGTCCGTGATCATGATTCACACCTTTGTAGTTAAAAGCCAGCAACTAAAAGGGTCTAGAAATGATCCAAAACACCCCGAGCCTCTCGGAACCCCGTCCAAACATATCAACAAGTCCCAAAACACAATACAGACCTACTCGAGGCCTCAAATCACACATAATATCATCAAAATCACGAATCGTTGATCAAGATCAATCTCTTAAGTTCATAAACTTCTAACTTCGAACCAAGCGTCTAATTCAAGCCTAACCATTCTGGAATGAACCCAAATTTTGCATACAAGTTTCAAATGACATATCAAACCTATTCAACTCCCAAAAAAGAAATCCGAACCCAATATCATCAAAGTCAACTCCCGGTCAAACTTTGAACATTCTAAACCTACAAATTGCCAACTTTCGCCAATTAGCGTCAAAACCTTTGAGAAACATCAAAATAAAATTTTGGGCACACACCCATGTTCAAGATCACTATCCAAACCTAACAGAACCATCAAAATTTAGATCTGAGGTCAAATTTATAAAAGTCAAACTTGGTCAACTCCTCCAACTTAAAACTTGCTAGTTGAGAATCATTCTTCCAAATCAATCCCGAATCACCTAAAAATAAAAAATAACGATTCACACAAGTCATATTACATCATATGAAGCTGCTCAAGACTTCAAATAGCCGGATGAAATACAAATGCTCAAAACGACCGGTTGGATCGTTACAATCACATGACGTAACACTTCATAAAATCTCAGGAGAGGTTCAGGTACCTGAAAATATAAATTATGAGATCTCTATGTTATATCTTTATGAAAAAAAAGAGTTTGGAACTAATATAAATTGTTTAACTACTACATCTATAATAACGCTAAATATATATGAGGATCTTAAGTCTAGAAAAATAATTCAAGCAGAATTGATTTCATATGAAAGACATGTAGTATTAGACCTGTAGTTCAAACACTTGAATGTATAAAGTCAATAGTGTGTGCTATCACTTTTATTTATCTTATATGTCTAGCATAACATAAAAACTTGATATGAATCTAAAGTCTATTTATATGGCTTATATGTCTTAACTTATATGACAATCCCTGAAGGATTTAAAATCATATACAATTTTTGGTCCTGAAGTACCACATCCTAGGTACAATTTGTGCATATATTTATCTTGCTATAACTATAAGCATGATACTGTGATGGCAAAGTTTGTTTTTTTTTTACCTATATGGAGATATTGAAAAAGCCATTCCACGATATTATATGAAGACATTACATATCTATCAAGAATGATGATTTCAATGTGCAATATATTCATTCAAGTTAATATTATACCTGTTTATCGGGCGGGCTGAACGGGCTGGACATAAAAAATGCCAGCCCGTTCGGTTTTGGGGCGGGTTGTTATTGGGCTAGGGTTAACGGGCTGGTGGCAGGCTAAGATTTTTCGGGTTCTATAGGGCCCCGTACGGGTTCGGGCTTAATGGGCTCGGGCGGGTCGGGCTATATATATATATATATATATATATATATATTAAGTTATATTGTTGGCAACGGTCAGATTTTTTTAAAAAAATAAATAAAAAAAAATTTCGGGTTAACGGGCTGAAACGGGTTATAGCCCGTTAAGAACCCGTTAAGGGCTTAACAGTTGTAATGGGTTCGGTTACCCGTTAAAAAAAAGTGGACGTTACAAGCCCGCCCACCGCCCAACCCGTCCCAACCCGTGCTATAGTCTACAGTAACGGGCTGGATCGGGCTGACCCGGGTTGAACCGGGTTGTTAGCGGGTCAGCCCGGCCCGATTAACACCTCTAGTTAATATGGCTGATTTGTTTATCAAATCTCGACCAACGATCTTTTGAAGATGGTGCACAAGATTGAAATTGAATGCTCAAAGATGTGAATTGATTGTCTTGTCATGGGGAGTTAATACGCGTTGTACTCTTTTTCCCTTATGAGATTTTGTTCCACTGAGTGTTTCTTGAAAGATTTTTAACAAGGCAACCAAAAGACGTATTGTTAGATATAAGTACTTTGTTTCCTTCACGAGAATTTTTTTACTAGGTTTTATTTTGTTAAGATTTTAATGAGGCACATTATTTGTTGAATAGATATTCAAGGGGGTGTTATAAATAGTATTTTAATTATAGTGAACGTCTATCTTGTAGAGAAATTTTAGCGTTTTACTTTATGGCTCAGTCACTTTTTTTCAATAAATACATGGGTTCTATTGCATTGGAATTCATTCCAAATCAATAAGAATTCGCTCTCTCAACTTTTCTTTATAATACTCTTCTTCTTCTTTTATTATTCTATCAAAGCATTCCTAATGTCTATTAACCCAAGGCCATAACATCGTTATAAAGTCATTGCGTTTTTCAAAAAAAAAAAAAATCACTTAATATACTATGGATACGAACTATGCTACTGCAAGATGGACTTTATACAAAGTGCTCCCTAAAACAAGCACTTTGTGTATTCATAATTGGGTTCTAAATCAAATTTTCTAGTTTACTGCTTGACCATCTATAATTCTATATATTGAGCAAAGGCTATTATCCTTGTCGATTGAGTTCTTCTAGTTTATCTCGTTAATCAGGAATCATTCTATATATTTTTCTGGTTACTTCTTATTTTTTACGAGTGTTAGTCTATAAGTGCAAGAGAAACCTTGCAAATTTGGGATAACAGAAAGAGTGATTACTATGCATAGCTCAAATTCAAACATGAAGGCTGAAATAGAGAAATTGCAAGACAAAAAGAAAAGATTGAGTAACAAGTTGAATAACTTCAAGACTACGATGAAAAACGTGATTTAGTTTCTTATTATATCAGTATTAAGTTGAATAACTTCAAGGCAAGGAGTTTTGTTTTTAACGGTGACACTTAGCGGCATGTGTAGTCATAGTTAAATTTTAACCATGTTCCATTAGTAACACCAAATATGCTTTATTTTATTTTAACAAACATAAGGGACTAAAGATGTGCAGAGCTTTGTTTAAAGAACAAAATAGACATGCCCTCAAATAAGGGACAATATTTGTTAAAAAAGCTCAAATAGTGAACACTGGAGGATCATTAGTTAATTATTCCGACTTTTATCCAGTTGCCCGCTGAAGCGAAAACAACAGAACCTCTGCTTCAGTCAATGGATCTTCTTCAACCTCCTCGTAGCGCTTGCACTTCCCCTCTTCTCCGGCGACTATCTTCTCTCAATTCCGTCAACTTCTCTTTGAATTCCGTCAAATGCCGCCGCAAAACTACTCCGAAGTTTCAAACTCCCGTCGCCGGCCAAAATGGTAGCAGCTATTCTCCGTCAGTTACCACACATAAAGTCACTGTTCTTGACCGCCAACGTGGCGTGGTTCACGAATTCCTCGTCCCCGAGGTACTAATTCCAAATTCTTTTTCCTGTTAAATTCGTGCGTTATATTTAAAATTGTTAGTTGAAGAGTTGAATTGGAATGCAGGATCAATATATATTGCATACAGCAGAGGCTCAGAACATTGCACTCCCATTCACTTGCAGGCATGGTATTGATTCATAACCAATATTTTACAATAGCATTTTTTTCCCTTGTTTATATGTTGGTCTATTTCTACTTGCATATTTAAGCTGCTATTTTATGATACTATTTGAACTACTAACACACTATGAGTATTGGAATGGTTTGAGTTAAATGAAGGTTTAATGGTTTTTAAAAATTGGAGCTGGGCATTAGGCAGTTATGTTTTGGCTTGTTATAGTCATCTTACCTTTTGGTAGGAAAGATTTTGTGGGATTATAGATCTCCACCTACTTTTACACTAAGTTTTGGCTTTTCAGGATCTTTCCATGCTCAAACCTATTAATGAAGCTGTTATCTCTCTCTGCTAACTTTAAAAGGAGCGGGCTTGATTTTCACTAAGGATCGGAGTACCATGCACTTTGTGTATGTGGTTTGTTTTAACCTTAAGGTTCTCTTTCGTTTATTTCTCACAAAATGCACATTTCTCTTTGATCTAGGGTCAAATGCATTGGGGTTTAGTTGTGTTTCTTTGACCTTTAACCGTTAGCCTCTTTTTCATCAGATTTTCTCCATATGATGGTCTTGTTATATCACAGTTTTCTAATTTAATAATCCAATATGTTGAAGGATGTTGTACGAGCTGTGCTGTTCGTGTAAAATCAGGGCAACTTAGACAACCTGAGGCATTGGGGATTTCTGCAGAGCTGAAGTCTAAGGTACTTTAAATCACGTTGTGCTTCTGTGGATGCAGTGCTTATTCACTTTTATTGCTTGACTGTCAATTCTTGGTAGTTTTGATTGTTTCTCCTTTGTTAAACCTTAAATGTAATTTTTCTCTCTTTTTTATATTATGTATTTGATGTAATTGATCAAAAAAGATAATGATATTTATGTGATGTGATAAGGAATTTCTTGGTCTCGAGACTGATGAAGCATGCAAACTTGTCTGCATGTTATTTGTCCATGAAACAATGACGAGCTGTTGTTCCAAAAGGTTTTGGAATGTTTTGAAATTCCTAGTCACATCATACATGTGATGCAATTCATTTTCCTTATTTAAAAATTCATATATGTGATGTAACTAGGAAGTTCTTGGTCTCAAGACTGATGAAGCATGTGAACTTCATCTGCACGTTATTTGTCCACAAAACAATGGAGAGATGTTGTTCCTCAAGCTTTTGGAAGATGGAATTCATAAACTTCCAGCTCAAGCTAGCAATTATACTCCTCTTTTTTCATGTGATACTCAATGACAAGATGACTGACGAAATGTTTCATCAGTTTGTTAATAATCCCTCTTTGCAACTATTTGGCCATGACTTGGAGATGTAGCTTCCATGCTCAACTCCCTATCTTCTCAACTAAAAAACTGGTCTTATCATTAGTTCTTCTTTCGTCAGACTTATAAGATATCTGATGGTAGCCATTAGTCTATCAAATCCTATGAGCCAAAATACAGGCTCGGATCATAATGATTGAGACCTATTAGTTAAGGTTAATAGATGAGGTACAGGGTCTTCGGCTCTTCGCAGAGGTCCGCGTTGCTAATACCTGAAAGAAGTCCTGGCTTTTTACCTGTATCTTGAACTAGATATAAGCGAAGTGACGGTCTTCATTTTACCTGTCTTATTGTACCTTTTTACCAGCATTAATCGAATATGCTTTAATTCATAGGGTTATGCACTTCTTTGTGTGGGATTTCCGTCATCTGACCTTGAAGTTGAAACACAGGATGAAGATGATGTAATAAGTAACCACTTTTTTTTTATCCGTGGTTTCCGGGCATCGCTTTGCGAACCCGACTAGCTGTACCCACCGGGTCCCGCTGTTTCAAGGCGGGTGCACCACGGTTAGTTCCACGGGGCCCTGGAGACGCGGCGGGTTTGTAATGCCTGCAGTGGCCTTGCTGGGGCTCGAACTGGCGACCTGAAGGACTTTGTCCTCAAGCCTTTACCAGCCGAGCTACCCCTCAGGGTTGGTAAGTAACCACTTGGAATTGCAAAAGTTTGCCTTTGGGTTGCAATAAAGAGCAAATCTATTTGACCAACCATTACCATCTAAATCATCATTTGACTAACACCTTTTATGGGTTCACTTTGGCCTATGAAGCATGGGTACAAAATATATGGCTGCATACTAGATTCATACCTTTGTTAGGAATCAACAGTTGATGACCCTCTCTGGATACTTACCGACGATGTCCCAATTTTCTTCTTATGTTAATCTGTCTTTTCAACTTCATGCCCTTGAGCAATTGAAACTTAAGTTGCTCAGACATGGGTGCAGATCTAGAGATTGGATCCTTCGAGATATAAATTCTAAAATTCGGGGATACGGTTTCTAGTATGGTTATGGGTGCCGGGATCCGGCTAAAAATAATTCAGAAAAATAAAATATCTTTCAATTATGAGAAGTTCTGCGGAATACTTACGTATAGCTTGTAAAGTATGGATTTTTTTTTTATTCTCAAGTTGTAGATAAGTGGAGGGTTGATTTCCTAGTTAAGATATGATATTTTCTTCAAATTTGCCCTAGTTTTGGTTCTGATATCGAATCAATTGTATCTCGTCTCGAATTTTTACTTCTGTCATGGTCAACAACAACAACAAAAAACCCAGTGTCATGTTTAAAGTACCCAAAATTGTTTGACCACATTCGGTACAAATCCATGCCCACACTTAGGGGTGTTCATGGTTCGGTTTGAATCGATTTTTCCCTAAAAAGAAACCAAACTAAGTAACTCGATTTTTCAAATATTAGAACCAAACCAAACCAATTAAGCTGGTTATTTCTCGATTCGGTTTTTATCGTTTTTTCGGTTTTTTCGGTTATTTGTTGGTAGTGTTTTCTTAAATATAAGACATACACTACCAAACACACATTTCGGCGACCACATTTTCAACGTAGCACTATAAAATCAATTGTCCTTTGAGAAATCTATTATTTAGCAAGATATATTGATGATAATTGAGTCAAATAGTGATGAATAATTTAAGGACTTAATTAAAAATATATTATTTTAAACATGAAATAGATTCTTACACTTAACAAAAGAAAACTACCAGTTAAGCTAGAATGTAAAGGTAAAGAACTGTACTAAAAGTGCAAACGATTAATATTTACTATAAAATTTTAAAACTTTGTATAAAGGTATACATATATATAGATGTAATAATAAATTTAAAATAGCTACTCATATATTCGGTTTGGTTCGTTTTTTAAATTTCAAAACCAAAACCAAACCAAACCAAAAAGTATCGGGTTTTTTGGTCGGTTTGGTTTGGTTCGGGTTTTCGGATTTTTATGAACACTCCTACCCACACCCATACTAGTGTCGTGTCGACACAAGTGCGGCACCTAAACTGCCGTGTCAGAGCAACTTAGAATTTGAAACCAAAGGGCACACCAAGTTTTTCATCTCGGGCACGTGCCTAATGCAAAAGTTTTCCTTTGAATCATCAGCAATAATACTTGCCATATCCATGCAGCTGACACACTACCACAAAGAGTTATGTGCAACACACATTCTTTACTCCTCTAAACTTCTTCCTTTCTCACTTTCTATAAGAGACAGTTACCCTCGCTTTTGTGGAAGCAGGATGCATGTGGTTCCTTTGATTAAGAAGATTTTTCAAAAAAGAAAACAAAATATAGAGAAATTGCTGCTGTATGAGATTAGCAAAAATGAATTAATGAGTGCTTAAATAACAATAATGAATTACCTGGACCCTTTTAGCCCAACCTACTTTTAGCCTATTAACTGTGGGGCTTTTTTATTATGAGAACTAACAATGAGGTGTTTTGGTTTTAAATCATGCCATTCCCGCTAAGCCTGACAAAAAATCTATAGCCTCAATTTCTGCAATGCAGCAGATGCAAAGCTAGTTAAGAGCGCCAAATTTCACCAGGAAATGGCAATGCATAAGAATTGTGGAGGAAATGACTTTCATTTTATATAACTATATAATACATTGATATTCTTACTAATAAATTGCTTAGATTAGATTAAGCTGATGACCTGATGAGCAAAAGGCAAAATGACTGCGATTAACTGCTCATGATAGTGTATTCATTTTCTAAATGAATGGCTAGAAAGAAAAAATTGATCTCTTAGAGGACTAGAGAAGAAGCAGAAACAAGTTTGTGACTCTGTTCGAACAGGACAAGAAAACAGTTAAATATTAAGCTCCGGCAGGGCTAAGCAAAAAAGGCAGCAGTTTGTTCTTTGGCCTTCCAGTTTCTTCTATAGTGTGTTGCTCTGGCATATGTTCTTTGCTAGTTGTGATGTTCAGATGAGCCTGCAACAAACTTTTCATATTTCAATATATGTATTAACCTTTCTGACTGCTTTATTTTCTGCGAGACACTGAAGTTACGAGTATCGTATTTCCAAGTAACCAGATGGAATTCATGTTTTCCTCTTTGAACTTTTTAGAGATTTTAGCTTATTACCTGTAGTATTTTTATGGAAACTTTACCTCGATAGAAAATTATATCAGTAGAGCATGAAGCTTTGCTGATATTTTTTGTTGAAATTGTGGGGTTTACAGAAAAGGTACTGACAACTATTTTCAGAACTCCCCTCTGAAGTTTTAGCCAAATGATCAATTGTGTATTTTTGATCTATTATGCCACCACGGACCTGACATCATGTGGTATATTCAGGTATATTGGCTTCAATTTGGGAGATATTTTGCTCGAGGACCTATTGTAAGCTCTATGTTTCTGTAATTTCCTATTAATGTAAGAAAGCAGTTGAGAGGGGATACTGATGATGTAAGAAAGGGCAAGTAATACAAGTTGTTCTAAGTTCCTAAGGTTCACTTTTCCCTATTGCAGGAGAGAGATGATTATGCATTGGAATTAGCAATGGGAGATGAATAACCTGTGAAGAGTTTAAACAATGTGGAGTCAAAAACAATTGTGTAATTTTCTTGCCTTTCTTTGTATAACTGGGGTAATATGCTCTCCATTGCCTTTTCCTCAGTGGATTTGCTGTTCTCTTGTACCACTAGTATAATGAATAAAAATTAATGCTCTCTTTCTTGTCAGATAGGTGCCTGCTTAATGACATCTTGTTATGCCCTTAATGTATTTGAAGTTTTGAAGATGACATCTGTATGATGTGCACTTTCTTCGGAATGAAAGAGATTACTTTCTAATTATTGAGCCATTGTTGAACACCTAACTCTGGTAAACTAATGGAGGAAAACTTTTAAAATTATGAGATTGACTTACTCCAGAGGTTCCATGTTGTTCTTCCCTTTGGCAGTTTGACCTGCAAAACAAACTTCTTGAATCAGACTTATTACCACTCATGTGAACGGAACATTGATTATGCAAATATAATAATTAAAAAAAAAGGTTATTTCTGATGCAGAGCAAAGGACTTATCTTTTCTTCCGAATACCGTGTTGCCTACTAACATTTGATCTGAAGCATTAAATGAGACTAGCATATACTATCACCAGAAAATTAAGCTTAACCAGGGTCTTGGATGCCACGTTTGGTGAAGTCCAAAAACAGATTTGATAGTGGAGTCCTCCTTTATGAAATTTAAGTGAACATGTAGTGACTAGTGACACAGTCATTCTCCTTAAAAAGTAATGAAAATGGTCGTTGCACCACTGCATGCATTCAAGGCTGAAATATTTTAGGTTGTTCAGCTAACATCCTAACTGTTGCAACATGTAAAATTATAACCCAAACTTGCAGGCCATCCTGAAAAGGGAAGGCCCATTATGGGGTTTAGAACCGAACACCACTGGCCCTCGAAGATTTCCCGGTCATTAAGAAAAAGAGTTACACCATCTGATATATTAGATGAAGAAATTATTGCAGTATCTCGTTCCCCTTTATATAATCTTCTTTTTTTTTTTTTCGATTTGGTAGATTGAGATGGTAAACTATCTTAAGATATTTATTCTTTCTTCTTAAAACTCTTGCATTTGTCAAGGGAGAAAACTTAGGAAGGCGCCCGTATCTACTAAACACATATCCTTTTGTCCAAAACGAATAAGAATAGTTAACAGGAAAGAGGTGGGATATGACGTAAATGCATATAATTAATTCTCATAGATGGTCCAGAGAACGAGTGAAGAAATATCCAACTTCTTTTTGTATACGTTTTCTGCCTATCACTACCTTCTTGGTACGGACATTTTTATTTTTTACTCCCTCTGTTCCAATTTATGTGAACCTGTTTGACTGTGTACGGAGTTTAAGAAAAAAATGAAGACTTTTGGAATTTGTGGTCCTAAACAAGTCCAAATGGAGCCTAGAGTATTTGTGTTGTTATAAAAGCTTCTCATTAAGGGTAGAAGTGTAAGTTTAAGCTAAATTATTACCAAATTTAGAAAGGGTTCATTCTTTTTGGAACGGACCAAAAAGAAAATAGGTTCACATAAACTGGAACAGAGGGAGTATTTTTTTTCACTCACATTTTATTTAATAAAGTTTACCTTATAAGAAAAAGAAGTATGTAACCTGAACCTGCATATGCCCTATATTGCATCGACAAGTTGAGCCATTAGTCATCATTAGATAAGATGGTGACAACTTAGCGAAGTACATAATCGCAAAAAACTAAACAACTGGAACATCTGTCATGATGAAGTGCTGACTCTAGTCTTTGCTCATTCAGAAAAGGGCTGAGCACATAGCCTATACAGGGATTATCTCTTAGGGGCAAACTGAAGAACCCTTTAAAGACCAATTCAGTTCCATGCTATGTGAAGATATCATTTTCATTTTTGATGAAAAGGTATGTTTTGTTTTGTTTGATTCTCTTTTAAAATCAAAGGTGTAGCTTTCAGAGCTCAAAATACCCAGATCACCCATGTGAAAGGATCATATTATGGACAAATTAAGGTTTTCCTGTTGTCTTATCATGTGCTGGAAAATCAAGCACAACAGTTTCATCTAAATGGTCCTGAAGTTCCCATTGATGTGGAAATCATGTATTAGTAGATATTTTAAATTTATATCTTCCTTTGGACAGAGACTGGGCGTTGATATACATCCATAGGCTACATACTATGCTAGCTAGTTTCTTGAATGGCACGATTAATTTTTCAGCAGGGCTGGTCATGTCCTTATATTGTCTGTGGTTATAGTTATTAAGAAAAGAGAATAGATATGGACTCCCATAATGTTCCTCATGAAGAGGTTTCTTACTGCATTCTGATTCCAAAAGGTATGATTTAAACTTAAAAGTCATAAAATCGCTAAAAGTAGCACTAGTTAGGATGTTGAGTTCCTATTTGGTTTGTCCAGCGGTGTGACTAGTTGAAATTTCTAACAGCTTAACTTTGTGACTCCCTCAATTAACTGATTTGTGGAAGGAAATGAATGTGACTTGATGTTGGTGTCAGTTGCATGTGGTCACAATAGCTGGGTGCAACATTTACTTCGGAATCTCGGTAACGGTTTTTCTGGTAATATCAGGGAAGATTTCATTATAACTGAATGTTATCCGAAATTATGGGAAAACAAGGGCATCATAGGCTAACAATAAAGACAAGAAAGTAATGAAAGCTTGTGGTTACTGATATGACAGGGGAGACAACTCATACAAGCAACTAAATGATGTGGTTGAAGTCGGCAATTTCTGAAAACATATGTATATTGAAGTGACTTCTTAAATAATTTTCTCATTAATTTTGTGCTTAGTTCATGGGATGATGAAACTTGAGATATACCTCCTCTCTTTTTCTGTGGGTTCTAGCAAAGGAACCAGTGGCAGAGGGAAACCAGCTGGATTGCCTATCTAATTGAAAGTACTGAACCTCCTTTAGCCCTCAGCAACTTTTTTGTAGTACGGTGGAGGCATTGATCTTCTTCTGTCAAACTAAGATGTCCGACGTTGACATTCAGGTCTTGTAATTCAATAGTCATATCTTAAACACTCATTTTTAATTTCTTGATCAAAACTGACAAATGAAATGTTGATATCTTCCCTTTGTTTCTTTTGTATGGTAGATATGAATCTAGTCCAGAAAGTTCATTTGACAGTCATAAGATGACTTTCATCTGGATGCTTTTTTTGCATCAATTTGAAATTATTTCAATTGCGACATTTTGAAATTGTATTTAAGGCCTCCCAAGATCAAAATGATATGATGGTAGGTGAAAAGGAGGCTTTATTTTCCAGGAGTTTTCAACTAGACTTACAAACGCGATACCATTATATACAAACCTTTTGTAGGCCCAACCTGCAAAACTGCTTATTCATATTACAGATACGCGAGGGAAAAATAGCTCTATAGTAGCTCTATACTTGTAGTAAGTAGAAATTTCCTCTGGTGGAAGGTAGATGCAATTCTGCTGAGACATAACACAACTTCAGGCATAGAAGTTTGTAGTACTGGCTCAGCTGCTTCAAAATTAGCTGTTAACCTTTTGCTCAGTTGTGCTCGTTGAAACCTGTATTTTCCAGCGAACACTTCATCAAGTAAGATTTAAAAAATTAAGGAATGCTTTGAAGGCCGTAGGGCTTTTTTGTATGTTCATACATTGATTGTAACCGGTAAAGTTACTGCCATGTGACCAGGATGTCACGGGTTCAAGCCGTGGAAACAGTCTCTTGCACAAATGCAGGGTAAGGCTACGTACAATAGATCCTTGTGGTCCGGCCCTTCCCCGAACCCTACACATAGTAGGAGCTTAGTGCACCGGGCTACCCATACATTGATTGTAACTAATAATTACTGACTGAACATCTACAAGAACACTACAGTTCGATAGAAGAAATTTGTGGAAGTAAGTTCTTACTGCTTTTATTTCATACTTGTACTGATAGGTTTATTAAATTCTATCACACTGAAATTTTGGATAGAGTGGAATAATACTGTAGGGCCATATGAACACAGAGGATTCATATAGCTAGTCCTAACGAATCTGGGATTGAGGTATAGTTGACTGATTGATAGTGGACGTAATACCATGGAGTTTTTAATCATTTACAGTTGAACAGACATGACCTGTGGTAAGGGTACGAAACAGTACATATGCACATTGCTACCATCACCACTATTGCTGCCAAGACTATTACTAGTACTATTTCCGTAATTGTTTTAAGGGAGAAGAAGAGAAAAGGAAACACTTCCTTCCGAGGATCTGGACTATGTAGGATCAATGGAAATCAATAGAAAACAAAGACTGCTTGAGAAAAGAAATATTGCCTTGATTTAAATTTCAGGAACTTATGCAGGCATTTTAGATTTTTTTTTAATAACATTTCTAGACCTTTATAAGAAGTGCCAAATTAGAGATATTTATTGCAAACTACTAAACTGCTTCAGAATTGCCAATTAGAAATGTAGTCCACAAAAGTTGGAGTAAGATGTATATACATGTTTGTAGTGGCTCCATTGAAGCTTAGTCATAAGTTATTCTGAATATTCAAGAAAAGGGAGCAAAGAAAATGAAAATGTGGTGCCTCTTTTCTTGGAAGGCCTAAAGGTGCTCAGGCTCATTATTTAGTTTTTGTGTTAAACTTCTTCCATAAAGAAAATACAGTGTATGCTTTTTTTTTAAAAAATAAATTGTTTGGTCGTCAAGTCCTGCTCTTGCGAACAAGCTTAACAGGTTACATTTAATTCCTTTGGTTGTTTTTGTAAGCTTAAAATCTATATGCAGGTCCTAGTTGGTGTTCTATTTTGAAAATGTTAGTTATATAAGGTGCTTGATTAGAAATTCCCCCTACTATTGTCGTCCTTTTATGTTACATTTCAGTATCTTCTGTCCCGTGTTTCCAAGATGAACAATGAGGTTGTTCCTGTTGTAGAGGGATTAAATCCTGGTAATTAGGCTTTAAATTGCAGAATTTTGGTAGTGTCAGAACACTAGTTCATCATTGGCTGCAGCATAAAAGCTTAAAGATTTAATGCTAAAGAGAATTTTATACTTACTCCTACCGCTGTCACAAAATTGCACACTGCACATTTCACTGATCGTGCCCCATATTGGTACATCAACAGCATGCGGCAGTTGCCACAATTCACGTGTGCTACCTGATTTGCTGTGACAATACCATTTTATTCTTACTTGTACTAGCAAGGATATGTAATTAATGCTATATTATATGGAATATATTCAAAAAGCTGGACAATCACTTTACCTTCCATAGCTAAATTGACTGTGTGACAACAAGAACACTGCACGCTTGTTGCTCCACGAATGTACATTAGTAACGTGTGGCAGCCTCCGCAAACCAACTGAGCCATCTCAGTGCCTGTTTAAGGTTCATAACATGTAAATGGACTGTTTCTTAAGCCTAATACAACTTTAGGAGCTTAAAGATTTAAATGAATGTTCAATCAATGAACATGTACCAGGAGGTGGTACTGCTGTGACTGCATTGCAAACTGCACAGCAGACAGATGTTGCTCCAACTGGATAGAGTAAAAGAGTTCTACATCCAGAGCACACGAGCTGGCTCTGTGTACCTGTCAGTCACCATATTATACAGTCAAACAGGTCTGGCATTATTATGAAGTGGTCACTTTTCCTCAACTGTGAGACTGATTCATCAAAAAGCTGAAGTTGAATTCAGAATTATTAAGCAATTAACAAGTTACTAGTCAAGAAAGTATTGGTGCCCATGACCTTAATTGATTTTTTTTTTTTCACTCTTCATCTAGAAATTCTAAATTAAACTTTGATTTGGATTGTAGAGTTGGAGATTTAGATAAGAACTCTTGATCTTCCAACTGCAGCTTCTTGTTTGTCTTATTATTAACAAGCAGAAATAGGTGAATGGAAAATGTTGTACCGTTAGCAGGCGGTGTAAATGGCGTTGGTGGTGTAGGATATGGAGCAAGAGGAACTGGCATTGTGAAGCTAACAAAGGTAGTCAAGTCCACTCCCAAGATCTCAAAAGCTTACTGCTTCAACAACTTTGAAAAGAGCAGCTGCTTCCATCTTTACTGTATCCTGAAAAAATATGGAAAACTATACATGATTGAGCTAGCAACTAAAGGACCTGAAATTGCTGGGCTGAAAAATGAAACTGAAAACTAGAGAAATGTGATTAGGAAAAAGGGAAATGTATGGTTGATAACTTTGCATATCAACTCATTAGCAGTCTATATGCTACTTAAATTTCATACATGATTTTTTTACTGGTTCATCCACTGAGCATTTGAAACATAGAGGTGCTCAGTTAAGCGTATGGAGTGAGGCAGACACACACCTTTACATATGAAGATGTAAAGAGAGAGAGAGAGAGAGGCGAGGTGCTTAGATGATTAAAAGAGTTAAGAGGAAAAGGTGGTGTTAGAAGGGAGACTTTTTACCATGTTCCCTTGCACACTTCTTTTTCTTGTAAGGTGCAGTGTAGCTTTCATTTTCTTCTTTGGTTGGCTAGATTATGGTGATTTCTTTTCTATTTCTCTTGCTGGTATATCATGATCAGCTTTGTCAGGAAACTTTTGGGGGCCCTCCCTCTCTCTCTTCTCTATCTTATTTTCTCTTTCTCTCTCATGCATTTAGTGCAACTCACTGCATGCACGTGAGTGATGAGTTTTAGCCAGTCACTCCTTTCTTCTTGGGCATTGGACAACTCAGATTGGGCGACGTAATGCAAGCTAACAAGCATGTTCACATGTGAAAATAGCATGGGCTAGCCAGTTTTCGGACTGCTAATCGAAAAATATTCAGCGTTTACAAAGTTATTGAAAAATAGTTACTATTCTAGCTAAAACAAGGAAAGTTACAACATCATATACTGGATTATGGAGCTCCTGTGTATACACTTCCAGCTTATTATGATGGAACTCTAGCACATTATGCTAGAATCTTATATGTAAAAAATATTAACTACAATATATTATGTTGGAATGTTTTCGAATTTTGAAGGGTGTTTTTGTTTAGATTATATCTTTACATGAAAATGTAACTAAATTTCTATTATTTTTGAATCGAATCTGTGGCATATTTTTCAATTACCAGTTATATATATTAGGTTATTTTTGATTTTTGGGTGTTATGAAATTTGGTTTGAAGAGATTAAATGGTTAGGTAATTTTTTCTGTTGTCTAAACCTTGGCATGCAGAGCTCCATGGTACACGTGTGTGTATATGAGGTAGTAGGTACCCGCTGAAATGGTTATAGTGTGATCAGGCTGGACTCCTAAACCACAATTATCAAGAAAATAAATTGGGTTTGAAGAAATTGGGGAATTTTTTGTAGGTGGTGGTCCAAATTGTGCTGTCATTCCTGTGTGCTTGTCCTTCTCAACTTTCCATTTTCCCCCTCTCTTCGCATATCCTTTTTTTTTTTTTTTTTTTTTTTGAACTTTTTGTAACGCATCCGATTCTTCTGTGCTGTGCACTTGACTATCAACTGTCAAAGGACCGAAGTAACAATGTGTTGTTTCAAGTTTTGTTATCAAATTGTCCTTGAATGATCTTGGAGTAGGGCACTTTTTGGTACAAGAATTGATAAGTGACTGCAATTTATCATCTATCGGCCCCCTTTGAGAGTAGTATTGGGAGCACACAGGATTGACAAGCAACCGGGTTTTCAAGATGAGTTGAGATTGAGGGGGTACCAGTAGGCACTAGGTAACCCATTGAATGACTTTTATCAAAATTTCATCTAGGGGTTTTGGTGGTGAGCTAGCTGCACCAAATGAAACAGTTTAACCAGATTGATTAGCTGGGAATGCACTATGGAATGACAACGGATCTATTATTATTTACTTTACAAGGTGGATCTGAATTTGTGGCCTCTCTGGTCTAGAATGTCATGATCATGTATAACAACATGGCATCAATCACAAGCACTGGCGACCCACCTTATCTGGGAAGGGGGTTGAACCCCCTTCCTCAAAAAAATTAATTATTTTATTTTATTGGAAAAATATGAAATACTTAAATATAATGGTACCTAAACCCGCTTAACACAAGAGAGCTCAAAATGCAGCCGAGGTCACAAATTGCTAAAACAACAAACTTCTATTATGCGAATTCTCTTTTTTAGCAATTCTTATTTTCTATTGTCTTCTTTCCCTTCATCTCTTTATGATGTAAAAATAGCAAAAGCTAGCCAGTTTTCAGACCGGTAATTAAAAAACAGCTAGCGTTTGTAAAGTCATTGAAAAATAGCCACTATTTTGTTGTAACACGAAAAGTTCCAGCATAATATACTGGAGATTGGTGCACCTGTACATGAACTTCTAGCATATTATGCTGGAACTACGACACGCAGAAAGTTCCAGCATAATATACTAGAGATTCGAGCACATGTGTATGAACTTCCAGCATATTATGCTAGACCCGTATATTATGCTGGAATTCCAGTATATTATGTTGGAGTTCCAGTATATTATATTGGACTATTTTTCGGATTTTAAACAGTGTTTTCGTTCAGATTTATCTTCACATGAAAAGTGGCTAAATTTTGATTATTTTTTAAATGGTAGCTATTTTTCAATTACCACTTGTAAATCTGAGTATTTTTTAATTTCTCCCCTTTATGATTTCTTTTCTTTGCTGAAATCCAACAAAAACCACTCTTATTAAACTCTATTTTAATTCAAAAAATTGAAACCTTGGTTCCTTCTTTCATAATTTTTGCTAAAACATGAGAGTGCTTTGTTGAAATTATTTGTAATTTGTTAATTTAGTTTTAGTTTAGTTTATATTGAAATTATTAATTTGTGCTATATTGTTAATTTAGTTTTACCATCTCATCTATTCCTCTTTGGAAAATAATTAAATACTACTACTTCCGTTGAAATCTTGCTCGTCCTTTCGTCTTTCGTAGATCTGTACACCTAGCAGTTTAAAATTGATCTTGGAGTGAGCTTTCTTCATCTGAAGCGATTAAAGAGGTCTACATATGTAGAGGTTCATATAGTCTTGCTGGCATACTTTCTCTCGAGGAAATTAACTTTGGTTCACGTGGCTTGTTAAGAAGTTCCCTATAAATTCTTTTAGGTTTCTTCTTCCACTAATCACCTTCCTCCTTTTACTCATTCGCTCATTCTAGCATTGCAATGCTATCTAGCGTGGGATTCCTCAACATCTCTAATTAGTGTCTGTAATCTGATTCACCTTAAATCGTCAACGACACTAGTAGTGTCTCTCGGTTATATGGCTAAATTTACCTTTTGATAATCCCCATTAATTTATTAATTCACCCTTGATGAAAATGTGGCCTACACTACTTTGTAGCCTCAAAGCTCACTTATTCCTTATCCTTTCTTTCCTACGAATCTTATCGCACTTCCATACGTTAACTTAAATCTTCTAATGGTCTCCCCCATTTCATACCTATCACTTTACTCATTTTTTATACTACTTACTTTTCATAACATTCTACTTCTCAGCTTATTTGGAGTAATCCCAGCAAAACATCCTTGATTCTTGACTTCCCCTACTCTGACTGGCCCCATTCTTTAGTCATCCGATATTGCTTTACTTATTTAATAACCATATATGTTGTAAAACATCCTCGATGGTATCTTTCACATCATGCGCTTACCGCCCATCTTTAATACACTTGCATATACTACAACTTACTCATAAGAATCAGAAACTATCCATCTGCACTTCCTCGTACACTCGGGTAATTGAAGGAAAGCCTATTGGATTTTCAGGCAACCGCATGGGCAGATGTCCACAATCATTATGAATAAAAATCATAATTGAAGATGATCAACTGCATTCTTCGGTGTCATTCAAGGGTCGCAACCGCGATTGGAATCAGTGTAAGTTCAAAACTGATTTTGATACAGTTCTAAGATCTTTCGGGAGTCGTTTTTAGCATTATGAAAGAGCTTATGGGTATGGAAATAAAGGATTTCAGTCATCAGACATGTTTGTAATAGATACAAGGACAGATTATGATCGGAGTAGCAGAGCTTTGTAGTAAAATGAGCCATCATGGTCCAGGGATTCAGGATATCCTTAGTTGTCTGATTACAACTTCAATATTAGCTTGGTAGAACTGGTTTCTTCTTTGAGAAACATCAAGGAGGCTAGATTTCTAAAGCCAATTTGGTCAGATCCTAGTCAAAGGGATCCTAATTTATGGTGTGAATTTCATGGAATGCATGGCCACCGAACTAGGGATTGTTGGCATCTTCGTGAAGAGGTAGAAACACTATTAAAGAATGGTCATCTTAGAGAATGTTTGAGTTATTGGGCCAAGAACAACTATAGGAGAAATTAAGATTCTACAAAACCATCCAAACCGATTTCGGGGTCACCTCGTCTAACAATAAACATGATCTTTGGTGGAGTTGAAGTAAATAGGGTGACATTTTTTGCAGCAAAGAAGGCGAAGATATCAGTAACTTATGCGAAAAGACTCTATGGAGTTTTAGAAAATGATAAAATTACCTTCACGGAAGAAGATGCTGATGGCCTTCTTTTACCGCACAACGATGTTTGATCACGCCCAACTATGCCTCATAAAAAGGACTAAAAATCGTTGCAAATATAATCCGACTTACAAGTCCGGAGTCGAATCTCATAGAGAACTAAGTGTTAGCTGCAGTTGTTCAATATCACTAAGAAACACAAGTCCAAATAATTTTCTAATTGTAAAGATTATAATGTTTATTTTTATCTAATTAACTAACTACAAAGCAGTAAAACTATCAATTATCAAGGATAAAGATTGGAGACAAGAATAAGGAGGTATAGAGTTAAGATTTTTCCTATTATCGGAATCCTTTCCTCTACGCTTTCTATAAATTTGCCTAAGTTTTCTCTACCGATCATGAGCTCTCTGAGTTTTGTAACTATCTCCCAAGTAACTACCACAATTTATTAGACATATTCTAGCTGGCACTAACTTACGTCTCACTCGGATCGCACCAACATTTCGTTATTCCTAATTCCACCTTTATACCATTCGTATAGATCCCTTATATACGTTAAGAGTAATGTTGTTCAACAACTACCTAAATATGCACTCTCTTCCAAGTAATACACACTAAATAGGCACAGTTGATTGAGAGTTCTTCAACCAACCATAATATAAACGTAGTTGAACAAATAGAGAAAAATCTACAGCAAATCTATATTAACGTAACAGGAAAATCATCCTCCAATAGGTTCCATCCAAACTCTAGATAATAAATTAGCTATTCATAATAGTATGCATAACTACAATACTAGAATTAATAACCAATAATAAAAATAGGAAGAAAGAAGTGAAAAACTCGTAGAAGAATTCTCCCCATTGCTCCTAGTGTGTTATTGCCTCGTTAGGTCTAATCCCCCTTCAAAAGTGGTGTTTAATGTCTATTTATATGTGTAGGAAAAGACCTAAACAACATAACCTCGGTCCAAGTCCAACAAAGAGACGAAATAAGCCTTTAAAATTTGGGTCAGGCTCGCTATGAATCGTGCCTCGCGAGGTAAAACGCGAGATACGTCTCGCCTCAGACCGTAAGGCTCAAGCTATTTAGCGCTCTCATCCTCACCTGACCCCTCGCGTCGCCTGCTCCCACGTGAGCTCAGAGGCTCGCCTAGCCAGCTCTAATGCGAGCTTCTGGGCGTGCTTAGCCTGGTGCTTCATTATCCGTTGCTCAATTCTTTCTTTCTTCTTTCCTATTGTTTTTTAGCACGCTTTATACATTACATCTTCCTTTTGCTCTAATCTCATCTCCAATGTACCTACACATAAAATAGACTCCATTACGTAAAAATAACGTATTGTTTAGCATTAAAACACCGAAAATGTAAGGTAAATAATGTACTAAAATATAGAATTATAGTCGAACATCAATGCTCTAGTTATATCACTTATTATTTTAGATTTTAAAATTGAATGTGTGTTGGTTGATTCAGGTAGTTCAGCAAATATAATGTAGTTGAGGGTTCTGGAATAAGAAAAGTTAACTAGAAACATAGTTTCGGCAACAAAGCTCCTAGCCGGGTTTAACCTAATAAGTGTAACAACTCGAGGGATATTCTATTGCCCACACATGCATAAGGCATGACGAAGAATAATTTATTCGAGGTGGTGGATGGAGATATAGGATTCAATGTGATCTTTGGAAGGCCATGGATTCATGAAATGAAGGTTGTGACATCGACTTACCATCAATTGTCGATGTTCCCTACACCGAAGGGGATCAAACATATTAGAGGCGACCAGCCAGCTTCTAAGAAAATGAATGCAATTACCTTGTCCTACAGCAAGGCGGAAGGAACTAGAAAATAGCAACTAAAGGAATGGATGCCCGCTTCTATTCTGATCGAAGTGAATAGGGAAGAGGAGTCATCGGACTTTTATTAGGTACCTAGGTCTTTCCAGGTACCGAAAGAAATGGAGGCAATGAAGTCAACCGCGGAGGAGCTCGAACAAGTTTCTTTGTTCACAGAATTCTTGGAAAGGAAGTTTCGTTTTGGAATGCGATTGAGCCCCGAACTAAGACTTAAGCTTATTGATTCTTTTAAAATTAATCTTGATTTTTTTGCATTGTACCATTCCTATACTACCGATGTTCCATTGGAAATAGTTATCCACAAGTTAAGTTTGGACCCTAACTTCCCTCTGGTAAAGCAAAAGAAATGGCCTATAGCTAAGGTCAAGAATAGGCTTGTCAAAGAAGAGGTAACCCGATTAATGAATATTGGTTTAATTCGAGAGATAAATTATCGTGATTGGTTAGTGAACATAGTGGTTGTTCCTAAAAAGAATAATAAATTTAGGATCTGTATAGATAATAAAGATTTAAATAAGGCATGCCCTAAAGATTCTTTCCCATTTCAAAATATCGATCAAATGATCGATGCGGCAACCAGGCATGAATTGATAAGTTTTTTTATGCGTATTCCGGGTATAATAAAATTAGGATGCACCCAAAAGATTAAAAAGAACTCGTTTATCACAAATTGTGGCACATATTGCTATACTCTGATGCCTTTTTGGCTTAAGAATGTCAGAGCCACTTACCAAAGGTTCGTTAATAAAGTGTTCGAACAACAAATTGATAAAACTATAAAAGTTTATATAGATGATATGTTGGTTAAGTCTCTTAATGCATGGGATCATTTGGCTCATCTACAAGAAATATTTGGTATTCTGAGAAAATACAACACAAAGCTCAATCTTGAAAAATACGCTTTTGGAGTTGGTTACGGGAAGTTTCTTCGCTTCCTGGTTTCACAATGAGGAATTGAAGCGAATCCCCAAAAAATTAAGGTCATAGAAGGTATACGTGATGAATTAACAACTGTAAAGTGAGTACAAAGGTTGACTGGCCGGTTGGCAGCCCTTAGTTGATTCACATCGAAATCTTCGGAGAAATGCCATCATTTATTTTCACTCTTGGAAAAGAAGAATGATTTTCCGTGGATTCCAAAATGCCAAAAAAGTTGAAAGACCTAAAAAAAGGTACTTTTCTAGTCCTCAATTATTGTCAAAACCAAAGAAGGGTGAGTAATTATTAATCTATTTAGCAGTTTCAGAAGTTGCGGTGAGTGCAGTTCTGATCCGGGAGGAGGAAGGTACGCAATTCTATTTATTATGTTAGTAAAGTTTTATCCAGAGTGAAGAAACGTTATTCACACCTGGAAAAGTTGGCTCTAGATGACGTAGTCGCCTCTCGAAAGCTTAGACCTATATTTTAGTGTCATCACACAGCAATTATGACGACTTTTCCCTTGAGGAGCGTCCTTCATAAGCCTGAACTTTCGGGTCGATTGGCTAAATGGGCGATCAAATTTAGTGAATTCGTCATCGAGTATAAACCTCGGACTACAATTATGTCACATATTTTGGCTAACTTTGTGGCTAATTTTAGTCCCGGTATGATGCCTTTAGCTTCTAAGGAAGTAGCTCTAGTATCAAAAACTAGTTCTGCTATATGGACTTTATTTACAAATGGAGTCTCTAATATAAGAGGTTCTGGTCTCGGGATAGTACTAATTACTTATTCGGGAGAGATCCGGAGATAGGCCATTAGAACTGTTCATTTGACTATCAATGAAGCCGAGTATGAGGCTTTGGTTGCAAGACTTGAATTAGCCCGAGGACTTGGCTCCAAGGTGATAGAAGTAAAATGCGACTCTCAGCTGGCAGTAAATCATATATACAGAGTCTTTGACACCAAAGAAGATCGCATGCAGCGGTACTTGAATAAAGTTCAAATTTTACTTTCCCGATTTAGAGTGGCTGATAATTTATATCCAGAGGGAAGAGAACATGGAGGTAGATGGATTGGCCAATTGAGGGTCATCTACAGAAATGAAAGGAGCTAATTCTGGTGCAGCTTTTCAACGATTGCACTCGTTACTGGACGTGGATGGGTATCGCGAAGTTAACTCAACCAACTTGATTTGGGATTGGAGAAATGCATTTATAGAGTATTCGGTAAAGGGTCAATATTTTTCCTATACTATCAAATATTGTTCAAACTTGTCCTTCGTTATACTATTTGGTCAATTGTGTCCCTATTTTTATACTTTTGTTCAGATCTACCCCTAATTTATATGGCTGACCATATGTCACTCTTAAATTCAATTGGCACAATCCCAATTCAAAATACTTGGTTCATCTCTTATCTGCCACGTTACCCGACCCTAAACCCCTCCACCTCCAAAATAACCCACCAAACATGACCCCATCCCCACTTTCTCACCTCTCTTCCCTCTTTTATTCTCTTCTCTTCCCTCACTTCACCCCCGACTGCCGAAAATGGTAGTCCACAAAAATCCTTCTAGCAGCACTAACCTCCACTGTACCATTTTCCCTATTTATCTCCCTTCTTCGTCATGTTTCTTCATCCATACAACAACCTCGTTCCACCAAACTAGCTAACAGAACTAGCAAAAGACGTCGAAAAATCACAAGGCCACCACCACTGTCTACCTCTACTCTATCTTACTGTTTTTCCTCTTTATTTTTTCAACTACCATGAAAACTAGCAAGATCTATTATAGGTCTTGACCATAAATTACCAAAAATACCACTGCCTCAACCCCCCCCCCCCTCTCCTTTATTTTTTTCTAGTTATTTTCTCTTTCTTCTTTGCAGTTTGTTTGATCTAACAACTTAGGAGGTTCCGGAAATTTTTAAACTTAGTCGCATAATGGATCCTCACTAGATCCCACTGAAATTCCTCAGATCTGCTCATTATTTTTGGGTTTTTAGTGACCTTTAGATATCTGCTCGTGTTAATAAAAATCTTTTTCAATGACCATTAGAAATCTACTCGTGTTAATAAAAATCTTTTCAGCCACTGTGCAAAAATTTGCTTCAAACTTTACCTAATAAGGAAGCACAATCACGTGATGAACTTTCTATTCAATTGTCATCTCAACTTAATCTCATTTTCATTCATTTGTTCTAGTTTCTACTTATGAAAAATATGACTTCAAATAATAATTGCTAGGAACAACGTGAAAAAATTATTTTAGTAATTGCTTTGGAACAACGTCATAACCTGCTTGTATATAGTGGAGTTATGTTAGGTGGGGGCATTTTAGGGTTGGATAGTGGGTCGGGTAAGAGAGGAATCAGGTATTATAAATTGGGAATGGACCAATTGAATTTGAGAGTGACACGTGGTAAGTCGTCTGAATTAAGGGTAGATCTGAACAAAAGTATAACGGTAGGGTCACAATTGTCCAAATAGTGTAACGAAGGAAAATATTAAACGATATTCGATAGTACAAGGAAAATATTGACCCTTTATCGTGAGTATTTAAGCTATGGAAAATTTCTTGAAGATCCTAAAGCTTCCCGGGCACTACGAACTAAAGCACTCGTTATTGTCTTATTGATGATCAATTATATCAAATGTCTTTTCAAGGACCATTGACTTGGTGTTTAGGGAAATTGGAGGCTGATTATGTGATTAGAGAAGTTCATGAGGGAATTTACGTAAATCATTCTGGTGCGGACTCGTTGGTTCTTTAATTGATAATGGCCGGTTACTATTGGCCTCAGATGGAGCAAGACATGAAGGCATTTGTACAAAAATGTGATAAGCGTCAATGGCATGTGCAATCAGTGCATCATCCGGCAGAGCTTCTGCATTCGGTGGTGTCACTATGGCCATTCATGAAATAGGGGATGGCCATAGTTGGTCCTTTGCCTCAACGGCCCTGGCAGGTAAAATTTCTTTTTCTTTTAACTGATTGTTTCACTCAATGGATTGAAACAAGTGCTTACAAAAATATTGAAGAGTGAGAAGTGATTGATTTCATTTGGCATCATATCATTTATCGGTTTGGAGTACAAAAAGAAATTGCTTGTGACAATGTGCCAAAATGTATAGGTTCCAAAGTCACAAAGTTTCTAGAAGGATTAAAGATTAAAAATATTACAACTTCTTCATATCACCCAAGTGCTAAAGGACAATTGCAGTGAACTAAAAAGGTGATAATTCAGAATATCAAAAAGAAATTAGAGGATGCTAAGAGTTAGCGGGAGTGCTATAGGCATATTGAACAACGGTGAAGTCAAGCATGGGAGAAACAACCTTTTCACTTATGTACGGTGCACAAGCTGTAATTCCGGTGGAGATCGGGAAATCGACCATAAGGTATTACCGGGTAAACAAAGAGGAAAATAATGAAGGAGTGCAGATTAAGCTATATTTGATTAAAGAGTGTCAAAATTTAGCATATATGAGGACGGTGGCACAGAAGCATATGATGGAAAGATATTATAACCACAGAGTAAATCTTTAATATTTCAAAGTTGGAGATTTAGCTTTTCAGAAGGTGACTCAAAGTATACGAGAGGTTAATGCTGGGAAGCTAGGACTGACGTGGGAAGGACCTTACCAGATTTTGCTATAACCGGTAAAGGTTCATATTAATTTAAAAATCAAGGTGGAGTAAACTTACCAAGCAATTGAAACGTGACTCATATAAAAAAGTTATTATTGTTGAAGATCCTAATCAATACTAAAAGTATGTGCTGCACTTTTTTTTTCCTTCGTCCAGATTTTCATAATTGAATTTTTCTGGCAAGGTTTTTAACGAGGCAACAACGCAAAGCATACTACAGAAGGAACATCAATGATAGCAAGAAATCCAGTGTTCGAATTCTCACACTTAGCATTCGAATAGGGGGGCTATCGTATATTAGAGCACGAAATGTGACATGAAGACTACGGACTGTTAGAACCGAAAGATGAATCTTATTAGGACTGGGGACTGTTTGATTAGCCCCGAAAATTTTTTTACAAGTTAGTCACATGTATTGAAAACTTTATTTACTTAAGAAAATAAATAATTATGTAAATGTATCATTAGAAATGAAAGAAATAAATCGAAGTCCTTTTTTATCTTATTTCTTTTCCAAGTGATATATTAAGATCTCATTTGAAAGTTAATTAAACTTCAAATACTTGTACAGAAATGAATAGGAGACCTCCTCTTCAAAAGCACCACAAAAATAATGACCCTCTCTTATGAAATCCTCATAGTCAAAAGGTAGGCATTAGAAGTATGAATGCCCGGGATTAAAGTTACCGGATGTAAAAAATTCCCGAGATTTATCAAATAAAGAGAATATTTTTGCACAGTTATTAAGCAAAAAATGTCATTCATTTCATAAAATATCAAACTCATGAAGAAGTTTAGCATAGGTACAAAGGGAAACAAATATGTACATCAATTGGTTTTGCCTACAGAATCCAAAGGAAGAGAAGTATCTTCTACCTCTTTTGTAGATGAAAGTTGTTCCACACCCGGTCTAGTATCATCATCCTTATCTTCTTTTACAACTTCTTCTTCAGTTTCTGAAGACTCCAAACTTATATTCGAAGAGCTTGAAGCAGTGCACCGAACAGGAATGCTATCGAAGGTAGTTGTCTCCAATTCACGAGCCTTAGTGATGCAACCATCTATGTTTGCAATGCCTTCTTTGGCCTCTTCGAAAGTTTTCCTCCTCGTATGATAAATTGCATTAGCCTTTTCAAGGTGGAACGATTCTTCTTGATCATGGAATTTGGCTCGAAGCTTCTTAATTTTGAATTGCAACTATTCATTTTCAGCCCTCACGATTTCATATGTTTGGCAAAGGTTAGTATTTCTCCTTGCGTGTTGGCAGTTCTGTTCCATAACCTTTTTGAGCCTTCCCTCCAACCTAGATCTATTTTCCTCTGCAGCAGCTACCTCCTCGATTTTGGAACATAAGCTTTCTTCCAAGGTATTGATTTTCTCCATGAAAGTAGACTCGCTTTCGGCTACAACAGTTACCGCATCCTACAGCTCAACCCACTTAGCGTTCAACTCTTCAAGTTCTTCGTGCAGTTGAGCGACCTCTCGGTTGTGAGCTATTTTTTCTAGCATAGATTTCTCTAACTGAGATTTAAACTCAACCATTTGAGTAATTTTTTCCTCTAAAGCCGAAAGACACTTAACAAATTGATCTCGCTCAGCAGTGATCAGATACCGTTCAGTGGAAAGTTCTTCTTTAAGTTGAATCATCTTTTGCAAGACCTTAGAGGCAGGGAGGTTGAGAATTTAAAAATTATAGTTATAAGGATAATGTCTAGTAAGATCAAAGGGAATAAATAAGTAAAAGTTGGTACCTGAGCAGAAAAATACATGTTGTTTTTAATCATGCATTCGACAGAAAGCGTTTCCATCTTTCCTCGGTCTTTGTTCGAAGCCAAAGGCTTCAAATAATTAGAAAACTCCCACCGTCTTTAAGAGTAAGTGGCACTCATCCAAAACCGAAAGAGTAACACTACGTTTAGCATCAGGGTTTTAAATGGGTGTTTGGAAAATATTCTCAATGTTCCCATGATCGGATGACCCAGGAGACAAACATTTTCTATTTATTCAGTTGGGGTCGGGGGTAAAGCAGGAGCAGATGGTGTTGCACTTGATGCTGAAGTGGGAGGTGGAGGAACATTAGAGGTACATCAGATATTGAAATAGAGTAGCAAAGGAGGGAATTTTCTTTAACGCAATAGAGAAAAAATATCTGAAAAAATTACGAGCAAATTTCACAAATTCATGGATAGAAGGTCTTATTGCTGGAAGAATGTCCATGGTAGCAATGAAAATGAACCATTCCATCCAACCACTGTCGTTATCATCATCAACCATGGTAACGATGTCATAGTGGCCGTATTTTCTAAGTTTGATCACGCCTCCACAAAATTTTTTTAGAGAGTAGAGCTTGATTAAATGGGCAAGAGTGAAGGTTTCTCCGGATCAGGAACACACTACCCGAAGGAAAGATACAATATGCTATATTGATGGGCTTACTTGAGCCTAGTAGATTTGGTAAGGGTGGCAAAACTCTAAATAACGTGATTAATTTTTTGGCTCATTATTTAAGTAAAAAGGTATGTATAAACGTACATGAACCCAGTTTGCTAAAGGATACTCTTTCCAATTCATTGGGGGGCTAAGATCTCAATATTTTTCCACTCACAATATTCCTTCACAACAAGAATACTAGCAGGGAGAATGGATGAAAGATATCCGCTGACAGGCTAAGTTCTATCATTTTTGGGGTCGATAAGTTCTTTTTCTATCTGAAGATCCGTCTCAGAGTTTACTTGGGAGAGTATGATTGTGTTGGTGGTAGGAGGACCTATATTAGCCTCCTTGGTTTTGTTCGTTTTAGAAGAGCCACCATCGATGAGAAGGACAAAGTTTCCGGGGACAGAAGTAGTAAAAGACATGATGGTAGAAAATATGAGTAAGAAATTTTTACTAAGAAAGAGGGATATGTAGAAGGGTTCTAATGAAAGTAAAAGAAGAAGATTTTTTAAAATTGAAAGGTAAAAGTGATTAGTAGTGGAGAAGTTTATAGGAGGTAGAATTTATGGTCATTATTACATTGAAAACTGGTGAAAATTTTCCGAATCATGGGATAACACGTGTTTGGATCATTAAATGCAAGGAGACATGCGTCTTTTAAAGTATCAAAAACCATTCAGGAACTTTCCGGCCAAGGAAAGAGATCTTATCCACGTCCCCGGTAACACAATATTTTGTCACCGAAAAATAGGGGACTATCTGTATGGGGTAAAATTGATGAATGACAGGTGGATGTTCGACGAGTTGACACATGAAAGTAAAGACAAGTAAGATATGCATCAGTAAATAGACGGCACCGGTTATAAATATGTGACCACTTCTGAATAAGTTCTGAAGGCGTTGAGACTGGGGACGAAGGTCTGAAAGGAGGATATCGGTTGGAAAAGACAACATTCAATGAACAGTCGTTACAAAGAATCTTTGAATTATGCATCCATCAACCATCATGCAGCCATTAAGAGGAATCTTATTTATATTAAAGAAGAGCATGATTTTGAGGATCTTGTCTCCCTGGATTGAGCTATAAATAGGAGAATTTGTACTCATTGTAGGACATGAAAAATCATCTGTACACTAAAGGCACACATCTGCTTTTATTCTATCAAATAATACTCTTTCTTTTTGTTTTTCATATTGCTCTTGCTATCGTTACCGAAGAAGCTGACCCCACAGTCAAGCTTGTATTTTTTCAAGTTTGTTTAATTAATTTATTTATGTTCTTAGTTGTTTTATATTCTTGGATCAAATTAATTCACATGTCTATAAATTGTTAGGGGGAGAGTTGTTAGGAGTTGTCCTAATTTTCTTACCATATTTGATTTTTATATCTCTTGAAATTGTTAGGTATTTGCTATTTTCTTACCATATTTGGTTTTCCTATCTCTAAAAGTAAAGGATAATATATTTACCATAATTGGGTTTTCCTTCTTGTAGAAAAAATTATAAATATCTCATATTTGGCTAGTCCCTTTTCATGTAGGAAAATATTTGGACTTCTATAAATTGAGGATCATTCATTCTCATTCAGTAGCATTCACAATTAGCCATGTGGGGTTTGAGAGTCGTGTTTAGGGGAAGAACTTTACGTGACAAGTGTTAGTATGTCACTTGTGTTTGCCTCTTCGTGAGGTTATTCTCTCGATATTTTATACTCTCTTTTTATTATAGTGGATTGCTCATCTCCGCCCATGGACGTAGTCAATTGATCAAACCCCATTATATGTTTGTGTCTCTTTTGGTATATTTTTATGTTGTCTGATTTATCGTTGTTCAAGTGTTACTTTACCAGATTTCGTATGACACCTTATTTTTCCATCCTAACAAGTGGTATCCAAGTGAGGTTCAAGAGAGGTTCATCTTGGTCGGTTTAGTTCTAGGAACAATTTATTTGACGGTAATCATAATTTTTGTTTGAGAAATTTTACCGGAGTGCTACGCACGTTGAGACAAACTTTGCGGTGGAGATTCGGAGGTGTGATCAGTTGAAGATTATGTGAAGAAGGTGGATCAAGTTTATTTTTTCAGAAAATTCAGGCCAAGGGGGAGAATTATAAGGAGTTGTCCTGATTTTCTTACCATATTTGGTTTTCCTATCTCTTGAAGGAAAGGGAAACATATTTACCATAATTGTATTTTCCTTCTTGTAAAAGAAAATTATAAGTCTTCCATCTTTTGCTAGACTTTTTTCTTATAGGAAAAGGTTTGAATTTTTATAAATTGAAGATTCGTCCTTTTCATTCATTAGGATCCACAATGTAGTCATATAAGGTTTGAGAGTCGTGTTTAGGGGGAGAACTTTACGGGATAGTGTTGGTGACTACTTTACGGGATAGTGTTGGTATGTCACTTGTATTTGCCTCTTCGTGAGGTTGTTTTCTCGATATTTTGTACTCTGTTCTATTATAGTAGATTGCTCATCTTCGCCCATGGACGTAGGTCAATTGGTCAAACCACGTTAAATGTTTGTGTCGCTTTTGGTATATTTCTATTTTATTGTATGATTTATCGTCGTTCAGGTGTTTCTTTACTAGATTCCGCATGACACCTGATTTTTTGGTCCTAAATGTTGTATCAAAGAGAGGTTTAAGACATGTTCATCTTGGCGGGTTCCATTCTAGCCACAACCTATTTGATGATAATCAAGATTTTTGTTTGAGAAATTTGACCGGAGTACTACTCACGTTAAGACAAACTTTGTGTTGGAGATTTAGAGATGCGACCTGTTGAAGATTATGTGATAAAGGTGGGTCCAGTTTATTTTGTCAGAAAATTCAAGCCAAGGGGGAAAATTATTATCTCTTGAAGGAAAGGACAACTTATTTTACCATAATTGAGTTTTTCTTTTTGTAGAAGGACATTATAACGATCTCATATTTGGCTAGTCCTTTTTCTTGTAGGAAAAGGTTTGGACTTCTATAAATTAATGATCCTTCCTTCTCATTCAGTAGCATCCACAATGTAGCCATATAGGATTTAAGAGTCATGTTTAGAAGGAGAACTTTACGAGACAAGTGTTAGTGTATCACTTGTATTTGCCTCTTCGTGAGGTTATTCTCTCGATATTTTGTACTCTTTTTTATTATAGCGAATTGTTCATCTCCATCTATGGACATTGTTCAGTTGACTGAACCATATCAAATATTTGTGTCTTTTTTTGTTAGATTTCTCTTTTGTTGTGTGATTTATCGTCATTCAAGGCTTGTTTTTTAGCTTCCGCATGAAACCTGATTATTTCGATCCTAACAAGTGGTATCAGAGTGCTGTTCAAGACAGGTTCATCTTAGCGTGTTTAGTTCTGGCTGTAACCTATTTGACGGTAATCGTGCTTTTTGTTTGAGAAATTTGACCGGAGTGTTATGCACGTTGAGACAAACTTTGCTGTGGAGATTTGGAGGTGCTATCTGTTGAAGATTATATGAAGAAGGTGGATCAAGTTTATTTTGTTAGAAAATTCAGGCCAAGGGGGAGAATTGTTAGGAGTTGTCCTGATTTTCTCACCATATATGGTTTTCCTATCTCTTGAAACATATTTACCATAATTGTATTTTTCTTCTTGTAAAAGGAAATTATAAATCTTCCATCTTTGGCTCGTCCTTTTTCTTGTAGGAAAAAGTTTGAAGTTCTATAAATTGAAGATCCGTCCTTTTCATTCATTAGCATCCCCAATGTAGCCTATAGGGTTTGAAAGTCGTGTTTAGGGGGAGAATTATTAGAAGTTGTACTGATTTTCTAATCATATTTGGTTTTTATATCTCTTGAAATTGTTAGGTGTTTGTCCTGATTTTCTTACTATATTCGATTTTCCTATCTCTAGGAGGAAAAGACAATATATTTACCATAATGGATTTTCCTTCTTGTAGAAGGAAATTATAAATCTCTCATGTTTAGCTAACCCTTTTTCTTGTAGGAAAATGTTTGGCCTTCTATAATAAGGATCATTCCTTCTCATTCAGTAGTATCAACAATGTAGCCATATGGGATTCGTGTTTAGGGAGAGAACTTTACAGGACAAGTTTTACTATTTCACTTGTGTTTGCCTCTTTATGAGGTTGTTCTCACGATATTTTGTACTATCTTTTTATTATAGTGGATTGCTCATCTCCGCCCGTGGGCGTAGGTTAATTGATCGAACCATATTATATATTTGTGTTCTTTTGGTATATTTCTCTTTTGTTGTCCGATGTATCGCCGTTCAAGTGTTGCTTTGCTAGCTTCCGCATGACAACTCCTAACAATTCTCCCCTGTAAAAATCTCCTCTTAAACACGACTCTCAAACCCCATATGGCTACATTGTGGATGCTACTGAATGGAAAAGAAGAATCTTTAATTTATAGAAGTCCAAACATTTTCCTACAAGAAAAAGAACTAGCCAAATACATTAGAATTATAATTTCTTTCTACAAAAAAGAAAACTAAATTATGGTAAATATGTTGTCCTTTCTTTCGAGAGATATGAAAACCAAATATGGTAAAAAAATCAAGACAACACCTAACATAAACCATATTACAAATTCAATTGTACCGTTTTACATTAAACAAATAAATTCAAATTTCGCTAAAGATATTCTTCTTTCCTATTCACCGGTTCCACCCCTTCCCCCACCCTTTAAAAAATTAACCAAAAAAACAAAAGGGACCCATCGTCTAGGCCATACGCATTTGTGAATTGGCAGCACCCTAATAATCAAAGAAGTTAGCAGCCATAACGTGGTAGTGCCATTTAATAACTTTGACTTATTTGATGTTTGGATGCGCGTGAAAGGGAACAGAAATCTTGTAACCAAAATTTCCCAAATTCAGTATAGACGAGAACAAGATTCCCTTTAATTTACAGATCGAATCTGCATGTGTTAAAATTGAAAATTTTCACAGCTGAAATACTGTGAAACTTCTCATTCCCCCATACCAAACTCGCACTGAAGAGAAATATCTGCAGTTCTCTTCAATTTCTCCTCTTTTAATTATTTATAAAAAATATAATGTATAAAGAAATATTTATTATTTTTGCTCATTCTTCTGGCGAACTAACTACATCAGAAGAGGTGCATACAGAGATGGCAGTGGGGCAGTGCGGTTGCAGGGCGGGTTTAAGTTTAACCCGCATCGCCCTGCACCACATAGCAAATTTTTTTATTTTCAACCCGCCCCGCCCCACCTAATGTTTCTTCTATACACTCTTTGTGAGCAAGTTGGTCTGAAGCTTTTTGTTTTATGTAACTTGAATTTACTAAAGTTTGTTAATTTAAGTCAGTTAGCAAATCTTCTCACTTGTTAAATACTAGTTGAAATTTGCTTCTGGCTCTGCTGATTATATACTAGTATTTAGTCTTACAAAAATTCATACTTAGCTTCCAGAGTTGGCTACTGGATTGTTAACTTTGTTTCTTCTCATTGTTATTTTATTTAATATGAGCAGATTTATTTCAAAAGAGAAATAAGAGAAAAACATGAATGAGAAAATAAAAAAGAAAAGAGGAAAAGAAGAATTAGATTTTTCCAATAAATAATAATCACATCCTTAAATATTAAATATCCAAATCTCTTTTTAAGAAAAATTATAAGAATAAATGCTTCAATAGTATGTATACTCAGTGACAAATTTGTTGGAAACTGATGAACCCGTCTCACATGATTATTAACCCGCAACCGCCCCGTAACCGCTTTTAGTTTTTAAAAGATGTTCAAACCTGCCCCGCACCCGCCCGCCCCGTCCCGCATTCATCTGCACCCACCCCGCACCCGCATGATTTCAAACCCGCTCCGCTTCGCCCCGCACCCACACCACACCATTACTATCCCTAAGTGCATATGATGTTTGATTTATTTGTATCCTCCTCCCCCAACCTCCCCCTCTGCACCCCACACTCCATAGAAAAGAAAGTATGGCAGTTTATTAGCCGTTTACATTATTGACAAGAAAAAGAGAGAGTGCGGTCCACTTTATTGGAAACTTTTCTTCTGAAAATTAATTTTCTAGGAAAGCAAGAACGTGTCTAGAATTAAAATATAGTAAAATTTGAGAACCATATGTTAC
>MU757512.1:5801-29849 GCA_026770625.1 Nicotiana glauca | reverse complement strand
ATGATCTGAAATTATTCGCCCCGTCCCGCATTCATCTGCACCCACCCCGCACCCGCATGATTTCAAACCCGCTCCGCTTCGCCCCGCACCCACACCACACCATTACTATCCCTAAGTGCATATGATGTTTGATTTATTTGTATCCTCCTCCCCCAACCTCCCCCTCTGCACCCCACACTCCATAGAAAAGAAAGTATGGCAGTTTATTAGCCGTTTACATTATTGACAAGAAAAAGAGAGAGTGCGGTCCACTTTATTGGAAACTTTTCTTCTGAAAATTAATTTTCTAGGAAAGCAAGAACGTGTCTAGAATTAAAATATAGTAAAATTTGAGAACCATATGTTACAATACAATAAACAAAAGTTCGAGAAAAGAATAGAACATTCTATTTGCATGCAATTACCAACACAAAGTTCCATTAAAGTAATTCTTCAACATCCTTTCAGTAGGAAAGGCTGAATTTTTTGTGGGGCAACTTCTAAATAAGATCGTTGTAATTTTCAGTTAGGAGATAAGTTGCATTTTCAGCTGCATTGTTTAGGTTAAAATTTGTCTCGGTAATTAAATGATGTATAAGTTCTTGCAAATTCCAAAACAAGGGTTCCCACAGAAGGAAAAATCTAGACAAAGTACATGCAATTTTATTAAACCAATACGTAAGTGCATTAGTTAAAAAGTGTAATGTTGATTAATGAAGTCTGGATAAAACTTAATAGTATTCATGATAGAACTTGAAAATAATTTAGGCATTTTAGTTGTTAGCGATATACCGGCTATCGATGAGTCACAATCCTAATACTCGATCCAATTGGCCAACTTAGACCTTTAAAAGAAAAAAGGTGAGAGAAATTAGGGGTGTCAATAGTTCGGTTTGGCCGGTTATTTTGTAAAATATGTATCATACAAATTTTGGTTATTCTATTTTGTATAATCAAAATTGTAACCAAAATTAGACTTTTCGAAATCGTCCTCATCATCTCGCTTTCTCTTAGGTATCGGTACGGTTCGATTAATTTTCGGTACTGTTTAAGAAATGTCATGTATGAATCGCTAATAGAAATTAGGACGCGATAATATACGTACTTACTTAGGACTTCGGCAAAACTATTCTAGATATTTTTCTAGTGTAAAAGACAATGAATTAAAGAAATCTCACTATTCTACTATAGTGTAAGAGAAATTGAGCAAAGACAAAAGAATATAGATCACACGAGTTTTTAATCAAGATTAAACTCAAGAATAGAGTCTATTAGAAGATTAAGCATACAATAAGAAAAATCGAAATTATAATAAAGGAAAGATATTCAATATCATATGGTGTACTACTCAAGATTGTTGGAATACCTGCGCCTTGCTACTCAAGATGATAGCTAGAACCAATTTAGTTTCAATAGGAGTAATATAATAGGTTTGAGAGTTGAGACTTTGGCTTTAATTACTTGTTGGCGAATGACTCTAAAAATTGTATAGGACGCCCTATTTGGTCGTCCATATTTAACATGTACCTACTTTTTAATTTTTTTTAACTTATACCTACTGTTTAAATAACTTCAGGTATTTTTCTCCTCTTCTTCATATAACAGTAATTTTGTATGGTGTTTGTGGACATATTTTAAGCGACTTTATGATATTTTACAGTGGTGAGTTATTTTAGCGTTTTAATTTTTACTGTTGCTTAGGTTTTTTTTCCTTAATTGCAAAATGAGTTCGTTAGATTTATTGTCGTTTTGACAAATTGATGATTGATGTTTGTTCTTGATGATATTTGGAGGTTATGTTTCAAATTTGAGCTCATTGGAGTAGATTTAGGTATTAAATCGTATATTGGATTATTAAAATTCGAACGACAAATTTCTATTTCTGGACAATATGCACTTTAGACCTATTTGACCTTAAGTGCATGAAAACGTTCATTACACTTCAGACCCTTGGCTTTAAGTGCATCTGAAGTGCAATTTTTTACTTCAGACTTATTGGCCTTAAGTGTAGAAAAACATTTGTTGCGCTTCTAACTTTTTGGCCTTAAGTGCATATGAAGTATAATTTTTTACTTCAAACTTATTGGCTTTAAGTGTGGGAAAATGTGTGTTGCACTTCAGATCTTTTGGCCTTAAGTGCATATGAAGTACAATTTTTCACTTCAGACTTATTGGCATTAAGTGCATGAAACCATTGGTTGCACTTCATAACTAGTTGGCCTTAAGTGGATCTGAAGTTCAATTTTTTCACTTCGGACTAATTTTTTTTTACATCAGACCCGATAAGTCTGAAGTTGACCGTAAAATAGGTATACTTACAAATTATTTTACAAAGCAGGTATAGGTTCAATTATGACCCGAAAATCAGATATAGATGCAAAAGCCCCCGAATGACTTGCAAACATTTCCATGATCACAAGGCTCAAGGAAAAAATTAATGTCTTATTTTTTTTAAACTTAATATATAAAATATATTTTTCTTATATAGGATTATTCGGGACAGTCGATATTTTTTCGGTTTACTTTTGTAAATTTAAAAAGCTATCCTAATTATCGGTACAGTTAAAGTTTTATATAAAAACTTACTGTTTTATTAAAAAAAATTGATAATCGATTCGGTACCGTTTAGTTCGGCCAATTTAATCGATTTTTAAAGATTCATTTACAACCCTTGGACACATTGTATTGATTTTTGCTTCTTTTGGAGGATAGGAATGTGTTGTTGAAGACACAATGGACATTAGAATTCTTGTGGAGCAAAATAGAAGATTCTAACACTAGACTTTGCTTTGTTGTCATACCGACAATTTCAAGTTGTGGAGAAATATGGAGAACAAGAGGTAGAGAAGTCGAAAGAAGAGAACAAAAAAAGGACAATATTAACTCTGGAGTGTATTATGTGCAATAAAGACGAGTCTCAAACCTAAATAACGAGTTTTGGGACTCAAAATACTTTTATACAGTTAAAAAAAATTACGTTTCTAACTAAAATGCAGTATTATACTGCATTTTAGTTTAACAAAAATTTAGTCGTTAAAGTAAAATACAGTATAATACTACATTTTAGGAAAGTGCAGTATTATATTGCGTTTTGCCTTTTAAAATATAACTCTCCTTCTTCCCCATTATAGAAACCAGAAGGTTTCAATTAAAAAACCCAACCCCTTTCCAGCGCCCCCCCCCCTCCCGGTTTAAAAAAAATCGAGTGGACCCCACTCGTCACACAAAAAGTGAAGATTGTAGGTCCCGCATACAACCTAAGCCTTAGATTGTTGTGGTTTCCTTGTTTCGGGCTCAAAATTTCAAATTTCCGACATTTTTAAGAACATAAATCGAGGTATTCCGATTTAGTTTATGTCGAAACTCGTATAATAATGCATATTTGTTGTCTTGAATGTGTTTCCACATTGTTTTGTATTTTGTTTTTGCGATTAAATTTATATGTTATTTTTATCCGAATTAATTATTAGTGTTTAAAAAAAATTGTTAAAAGTTGAGAAATATTTTTTCTTGTTAATAAAAATGTTCATAAATTTCTTTTAATGTTTTATATGTAATTTCGTGAATGTTATGTTATTAAAATATGTTTGTTGTTTTTATTTAGTTTAGATTATTTATTTGCTTAAAGAATAGTGCCCTTTTAGTGTAGTAAAATATATAGCCTTATAGCATAGTAAAATATAGAGCCTTTTAGCATAGTAAAATATAGAGCCTTTTAGATTAGAATCTCTGCAGTTTAAGTATTTACTAACTACAAACTCTATCCAATTACACTTTACAAAAATTAATTATTTAATTTATAAAACAAACACACAGAACTAAAAAATTAATATATGCTGTCAAATTAAATATCTAGCTTGGAACTCATAAATATTTACTTTGTCCAATTAAGAATTAATTATTTAATTTATAAAATTAACAAAATTATAAAAATATTAAAATTGACACACATAAGAATTCAGGATAGCTTGGTGCTATTGGGCCTCAAATATCGAGTCTGAAACCCATAGATATATATTCTGTCCAGTTAAATAATTAAATATTAATTATTATAGCACAAACAAAATTGTAAAAATATTAAAACTGACACACATAAGAATTCAAGATGGCTAGGTGCTACTGGGCCTCAAATATCGAGCCTTGAACCCATAGATATATATACTCTATCCAATTAAAAAATTAAATATTAATTCTTATAACACAAACAAAATTTCAAAAATATTAAAATTGACACACATAAGAATTCAGGATAGCTTGGTGCTATTGGGCCTCAAATATCGAGTCTGAAACCCATAGATATATATACTCTATCCAATTAAAAAATTAAATATTAATGCTTATAACACAAACAAAATTTCAAAAGTATTAAAATTGACACACATAAGAATTCAGGATAGCTTGGTGCTATTGGGCCTCAAATATCGAGTCTGAAACCCATAGATATATATACTCTATCCAATTAAAAAATTAAATATTAATGCTTATAACACAAACAAAATTTCAAAAATATTAAAATTGACACACATAAGAATTCAGGATAGCTTGGTACTACTAGGCCTCAAATATCGAGCATGGAACCCATAAATATATACTTTGTCCAACTAAATAATTAAATATTAATTATTATAACACTAACACACAATTAATATTTTTTAATTTAAAGTAGACGACATGAACGTGCCGCGTGTGCATCCTGGACCTTTCTCGTATCAGATACTAGTGTTACAGGGCGATCATAGGTCCGCCTACGTATGGGAGGGAGAGCTAGTGGAGCAGACTCTCCACGCCAGGACAGTGGACGACATGTGGAACTTTATGATGGAGAGAGCTTTCCATCCTCGTATAGTCCAGCGCCTGCGTGATACGGGCTTTTATAGGATTTTTGAGATTGGGCGGTTGCAGCTCGACTGGTCTCTGATCATGGTGTTGATAGAGCGGTGGTGACCAGAGATACACACTTTTCACCTACCCATTGGCAAGGCCACCATCACGCTTCAGGATGTTCAGGTTTTATCTAGGCTGCCTGCTGATGGACTGGTCGTTTCACTGCCTCAGTATATGAGATCTATGATGCGTGTTCAGTATTTGGACTTGCTGCAGCAGTTTACTGGTTTCAGGCCACAGGGTGAGGATGCAGCTAGAGGGGGCAGTCGCCTTGTTATGACAGCTATCAGACAATATTTGGAGGTATTGCACCCCGACATCACATGTGAGACAGAGGATCTACATATTCAGCGGTACACGAGGTTGGCGCTGCTCCTTCTTTTTGGGGGGTGCCTTATTCCCGAACACTTTGGAAAATCTAGTGAGTATGCAATTTCTACATCATCTTCAGCAGCTAGATGAGTTACCCCAGTACAGCTGGGGTGCTGCTTTTCTCGCTTACCTGTACATGAGTATGTGTCGGGCTAGCATGGGCACCCAGAGCGACGTATGTAGTTTTCTGCCGCTTCTACAGGTGACAACATATCCGAATACTCTGTTCATTACTTTCAATTTTATATAGTCAAAATGACTCTTAAATTTTCTGTCGACCTTGTATGTTAGGTTTGGGCTTGGGAGTGGTTCCTGCCGTTGCAGCCACCTCTACCACCATTACCTCCGGATGTAGCAACTCTGTTACTCCCTCTAGCTAGGAGGTGGGGTCTCTGGTGCGGAAACTACCGAGCCATTAATGTTATCATAATCTTCCCTTTGTCAGGGATGTGTTGGATATGTTGGAGGCTGCACAGGTAAATATGTACCTAAACTTACTTGTTATAAATTCACTTGTGTTGTACATACTCACTTTTATGTTATTATTTGATAGTTCATCTGGACGCCATACAACGACGAGTTGATAGCTAGCCTGCCCGATTATTGCTCTGTCGGCCGACTGCTTTGGAGCATTTTCGTCCCGCTGACGTGCCTTGATGTTGTGGAGCATCATGCCACAGAGCGGGTACTTTGATAGTTTGACCGTCCGCAGACTATACCGAGTGAGCCTGCATGGGAGGATACACATATTTTTTCCTTAACGATTTGTCATAAATTAATTTTTAATCTTCTTATTAAGACTTCGTCCCTACCCATCACAGAGCCCACTGTATGCGATGATGAGGACACCACAGATGCTTATACTCAGGAGCCCGACGAGACCATTGTGAAAAAATATTTTTGACTTAACACGTACATTACTAATATACATTTTCATATGCTAAGTTTAGTAATTATTTTGTAGGTTGCTGATAAACCGATGGCCCCTTCTATCGATCCTGCCAGCTATACTGACGATCGTGCTGCTGCGCATCTTCACATAAAGAGGCGACGTGATGAGAATAGTCATGATAGTGTACCCGGGCGACAGGAGATGCGCCTCAGGCCAGCGGCTGCATTGAATCACACAGTCTGTGGGTGTTTACAGTGAAATTAGTAACAATAATTAAATTTTTAAATTAAATTCTAAGAATATGTGATCTATTTTTATGCTAGTTGTTAATAGCCGTTGATGCTAAAAATACTAAATGTAATAATGAAATGCAAGCTAAAAACGGGGTGATAATCGAACCTAAAAGCTTACTGCCCGGGCTTGTTTTACCAAGGGGATGCGGGCTAAAAAGGGAGTTGAGCGAACCAAGGAACCTACTGTCTGGGTGTAGGACCGGTCGATGAAGGGCCTCGGGGTTGACATCCAAGTCGAGCTCGAGCTATCGGGGGCAGTCGAGAATGGGATAATAGTTAAGATATGATTAAAAGAGGCTCCTTATGGCCAATACCAAGTAATATAACGAAGAACAAGTAACGAAGCGATGAATATTAGAATGACCTCGAGCCAGTGAGAGCAAGCAATTTAGAAAGAAGAGAGAGAGAGATATTATTGCACTTGTGTAGAATAGTTGGAGCTCTGCTTTACAGGGTGTTAGCGACTCCCCTTTTATAGAAATGGGGAGCCCAAACTTAGTACAAGATACATTGCGCGACAAAAGAAATGGGATGGAACAACCGGCTAGCTTTATGACGTATGCGTAGGCTGATATCGACCCCAGAAGCATTCCTTGGTAAATTCCTACATTCATCGGGACTTCGGCCAGCATTATCCTTGGCAGGGCATCGATCGATCATGAGGGAAGTGACTGGCTCGAGGTACCGGGTTTCCGGGATTACCCTCCGAAGCATTTTTTCAAGGAGAAATTTACCTTCCATATTTCACTACACATAGATAGTATTTGCGTTTCTTAGAGGGAAGTGATAAGAAATGATTTGACACTTCACTTATCGGTCTTCCATAATGATGCCCCTTTTACTAGTGCCGAGGCATTTTTCCTTTCCGCTTCTCCAGGATCACTCAAAATGTCGCGACTCTTCATTCTTCGGAGTTTATTTTATTGATATCGGTCCAGTTTCTGTGAACGCATTGATTGCGCCTGCTGTTACGCTTTTCAAGGGCAGTGATGGTGACGTTAGTTACTTTGCCTTCCCCATATAAATGGGGCTTCTTATTCAAACTACCTTTGATACCCATCTTTTCTTCCTTTCCTGATATCTTTTAGTCTTAGCCATCTCGTTATGTTTGAGGCTCGTTGCCTCAAGATATTACGTCCTGTGTGCCTTGGCCCAACTTCGATCCCTTTTTGGTTGGACGAAGTTGTGCCGCTGTGATGCTATTATCGTTGTTGTTATTATTGTTGTTGTTGTTATCGCCGTTGACTTTGGGCGATAAGGCAGAGTGCCAATTTCCTCCGATGCTGGGAGATATTTTGGATTATGCACCACTGCTCAAGAGGGGGATCAGATTATACACCGCTGCTCACCCTTCTCCCTTGGCTCTGCACATTACACCCCTTCTGGATTCTTGGGGGGTGCGGCGATGGTCTCTACTGGCCATTGCCTCTCGGGCCAAGGCAACGTCTCAAGAAGTGGCTTCAAAAATGGTAGTGCTGGTGGAGTTCATACTAGCCAACTTTTTTACCCAGCCACTTCTTGTCTTCTTCTGGCCTCTTATTCGTCATTTTGCTCTTCTCCCCCACCTCCCTCTTCTATATTCTTCCTTTTGAAGATGTCATCCGGGAGGATTAGGATGTGGTCCCCGAGGGGATTGGACTTGGAAGATATTGTCTTTGAGGTCATACGCCTGAGGGGATGATGACGGAGATGCAGCATTTAGGGAATAGGCTAGACCCTTAGGCTCTTGTTTTATGTATATCCTTTGTACCTTTTTATTCTTATGTAAGGATCCCCCTGCAGGCTTTTGTAATCATATGTAAGGATCCACCGAGGGTCGTTGTAAGCAAGCATTCTATAAATATAAAGATATTTCCCTGATTCCTTTCTTTGATACTTGCTGTATTTCTTTATATTTTTGGCAGCCCCGAATGCACGATCTTGTTTGATCGCATGTGATTCTAACCTCGGACATGAGTATTTTTCTCGACCTTTTTGTTGGCAAAACAGCTTTGTTCGGGGTCCTTCGTGACTGCTCGAGCTAAACTCGAACAAGGCCAATAACATCGGGCCATCGGGCCATCGGGACCCTCTCTTCGCGTGAAGACGTGGATAATGTCCTCGGGCCTCATAATAACCTTTCGAGAAGAAACTTGCCCGAGGACCCGCGGACCAGGGACGCCGATTACTTCCCGAAGGCGGTCTCCAAACGAAGGCTTAACCGTGCTCGGAACATCCTGGTCAGCACCCGGAGCCCGTTTCGTACGGGTGTTTGTTAGAAGCGCCTATCTCTTTGCAAGCTAATTTCCTTTGGCGGAGGCCTTAGAATCTGTAGGCCAAACTCGAAATTGGAGACGGTACTGATGGCTGGTGTCTTTGGTTGGCTTTGAATTGTTGCCGCTCCTCCCATATGTAATGCAAGGCTGCTTCCGCTTCCGGGGGTCATCGGGGTCTAATGACTCCATGGTGTTGATGGATCATGCTCTTAACAGTTGTATATTTGGGGGATAACAGAGACCGGGCACGAGCGAGTCTCTCCGCTTAGGTGTTAACCACTAATACCATACCCTTTAGGCGGCACGCTGTGCATTTTGTCAGCTGTGCTTACAACGATGGCGCATTTAGTAGTTATGCCTTCCATCCTCTGCCGCGTTTGTTCGGGCATTGTTTGGTATTGGATGGTCCCTCAGAGGCAAGGCTATTCCACCTCCAGGGGGGGGAGAGTTTGTAGGCTTCCGAGCTAGAGGATGACGGCGATAAATGAGATATGCGATTTGTAATACGATGGAGCTTTCATCGGGATGAGACAGGCCCGTGCTTCTGAGGAGAGCGCATCATCTGAGCCCGTTGTCCCTAGAGTCCTTAGTTCTGAAGCGGTGTCTCTTTCAAGTGATTACGCCCCATCTGGGGCTGGTTCTTCTGAGCCAAAAGGGTTGGGCCAATAGGAGTATGCTCGGCCCTCGTGGAGGTCTGTCGGCTTCATTTCGTGATGAGTTTCATCATGATTCCTCTGCTGATTGGCATAACCCCTTTTCGAGCCCATCGTCATACCTCGGATCGAGCCTAAATTGGTCTAATAGGCTCGGGCTACCGGTCCCTCCGAGTTGCATGGAGATAGTATGCTGAGTTTTGGAGCTTTTCATGGGGATCAACAGGCTCGTGTCTTCGATGAGAGGTCATCGTCCGCCATCTTCACTTTATGGTGAGTCTAGGCATAGTTCTTCTATATTCTGCGCCCTTCTTTCTTCATCGAGCTTTTTCCTTTTATAGGCCTGTGATACGCTCAGGTCTGAGCCGCTCCGCCAAGGAGCCAGGTTTCGGAAAGCTTTGGATGAGGGTGAGTCCCTTAGGCTCCTTAGCGAGGAGAAAGAGGTTGATTTGATGCACTGGCGACATGAGGCTTATCGGTGCTCAAATTACGAGAGTGTTTTGATGGAGCAGGTAACCTTTCATAGTACGCGCTTCGCTCTTTTTACCCTTAAGGTTAATCCCTTTGCCTATCTTAACTGCAGAAAATGATGGAGGCTTTGGAGTACCTTAAGGGCGAAACCTACCGTGTCAGGAATGCTTGCGGCGACCTGAGGGCTCAGGTGCAGGCTCATGCTTCAGAAGAGAAGTGTGCTTTAGCTAAAGTTCCTGCCTTCGAGGTCTGACTCTGATTGGCTCATGCTAATGCTTTAGTTCAAGTGGATATGATCGCGAGGCTCGAGTCCGAACTCTCGAAGGTTAGGGCTAAAATAATCGATGCCCGGGCTAGGTAGCATCAAGTCAAACTAAGGCTGATCAGGAGATGACGACTCGTATGAAGGATGCTGCTGATGCCCAAGCCGAGTTGAAGCAGGTCCTTGATCATGAGGAGAGGATCGAGGAATATGTCCGTTGCAGATCCTGAATGGAGGTACTCGAGGATATTAACGCTAGGGGCTTTGTTTTCTCGGAGGAGTTGGCTCAAGCAAGGGAGGACGAGTGCGATGCTCGATACCTTCTTTCTAATGTCATAGAGGGCAAATCTAGGTTTGGCAGGCTGTAGCCTTTTGGAGCGGAGTGTAGATTTAGCCACTTTTCCATTTTGTCCTTGATATTTGCAGAGCATGTTTGTAGATGGAGAGCGTGCCTTTTGCGCGTAATAAGAGAAAACTTGAAGCTTTGTCTCTTCTGTATTGCTTTCGACCAGGCATGCTGGTTTTCAGTGTCTGGCGGGAACCCTAAGGATCCAGGGCTTGCTAGATAGGCCCAGGGGCTCATAAGCGCGATTTTTAGACGCAAGTAGGCTTTAGGGCCTTTGTGTTTTGCCCAATTGTTCAGACCTAGTCTCCGAGTCAGGCTTTGACTCGGGCTTACCTGACCTCCGATCTCCTGTGCCTGCATGGGCGGAGGATGATTGTTCCTACTCTTTGTCCTTCGCATTCGTGTTTCAACTACTTTGGGTTCAGTCTCTGAGTCGCGTTGCGGCTCGAGCTTTAATTGACCCTCAAGTTTTTTCTTCTTTTTGTGCCCGTACGGACGGATGACGATGGCCTTTGTGCATTAGGTCGAAGTGACCTTTTAAGTGTGTGGCCCAGAGGCTTGTTTGACTGGTGATAATGGAACTTAGGCCGTGCCCTTAGGCATGCGTGGTTAACTATTTTAGATTCGTTCTCCGAATCGGTTTATGATTCAAGCTCATTTTAATCCTCAAGTTTTCATTTTTCGAGCTGGAGACTGTGGCTCTTACGCTGTTTGGTCGTTGAGACCTTTCTAGTGTGCGGATCGGAGGCTCGTTTGGCTAGCGACAATGGCTCTTACGCTTTTTCCCGTGGGCTTTTTATAGGCTTTGTTTTCCACTCGTTAAGGTATTTTGAAATAATTTTGCTGACCCGTCATTGGTTTCGGAAGAACCTTAATTTCAAGTCTTTATCGGTGATGTTTGAGCACCTTGGAAGGTTCATAGCTCGTAGGCTGAGTAGGTCGAAGCCTTGTGATTTGGAGCTGACATGGTCGAAGCTTGTTTTTGCCTGTTGAGGGAAGCCTTTTTTAATCGGTTCTTTCCGAAGTATATTCGAAGTAATGGCCTGCGATCTTTTTAGCAACGGTCAGGCGTTCGCGAGTCGCGTTAATTTGGTTGTATCAGCCATTTTGACCATAGTCATATATGTTCAGCCGGAGCCATTTTTGATCCCGAGTGATAGTTTAGGCATCTATACCGAGGGTATGCCCTTTCGTGATTCTTACAAATTTGACGTATAGCCTAAACTTCAAGATTTTGAGTTTCATGCCTGTTGAGGTCTTACAGTTTGTCATGCCTATTGAGGTCTTACATTTTTATCATGCCTGTTGAGGTCTTATAGTTTTTCATGCCTGTTGAGGTCTTACAGTTTTTCATACCTGTTGAGGTCTTACAGTTTTTGCTGCTAGATAGAATAGATCTGGTTTCGCCGAGTATGCCTGCTCATGGTCTTACAGTTTCCAGTTTTCCAGTACATGGCAATTGGTGACAGTCTTCGAGTCATCGAGTTTGCTTAGGCTCGAAGGCCGTTATTCATGAGCTCGGAGCTGCCTCGTCGGGGCCTTATGAGCTCGGAGTTCTGACCCTGGGGTCGTGCGGGTGCTGAATTGTTGACGCTAGGTCTTCGAGTATTTTGGGATTCATCCGGTGGAGGGGCCTTTGCCTTGAGCATGTTGAAATCCCCCTTTTTGGAGTACGAGATGCTGATGTTTTGTGATTTCAGAGCTTCGACTTGGAGGCCATATGAGCGTTTGAACTGATGGCGTCCGTTCTCGAGTTTTTGTGATGTTTCTGGTGAAAAAATTTGTTACCATACTCTGAGAAGGAGTCTCCTCTTCTTTTTTTTTGACAAAAAGGTATTTTTTGATTGCTCGATACAATAGTACATGTTTTTGCCGACGAGGGCCTGACTATACCGTTCGGTCTGATACATTGTTTTCCAATAGGAACCTTATTTGGCACTTACAAAACTCCTTTGAGCGGGTAGCTTCCTAGGGGAATGCCCCTCGCTATTAAAAAAGTTGGTCGCAGGGGAAGTTTTGAATATTTTGCGGAGTTCCCCCTTAGGCAGCTCACAGACATTGCCTCATTAAAAACCTTACCGGTAAAAACCCTTCTTCTGGGATAAAAACTCGGTTAAAGGAAAAGAGTGCAACATGTGCATTTTTAGAGCTCCGTGGTCTTCCGATGGCGCTAGCATTCCGGTAGCTCCGATCGAGTGCCTGCACAAGGGTTAATTCCAAATTCGAAATGAAAAAGGAGATGATCGTACCTTGAAGTGAGATATGCTAGCGATGCCTCAGAATCGGTTCGTTATAATCGCTTGCGGCAGAGACGTGGCGTAGATTTCTACTTTGCTTTGTCAAGCCCGACCAAGGGTGAGGCCCGATTCGCCCTTTGGTTTATTTGGGGGCGGATGTATGAGCATTGGTACCACGTCGTGTATTGCAAAGATTTTTCTTTGCTGCGTGTTGTTCTCTGTAGACGGTTTTTATCCCATCCTTTGTTGGGAATTTTATCATCTAATGAAGGGTCGATTGTATTGCTCTCATGCAGTGTTCCACGACCGCCCAAATAAGGCGTTTTACCTCATATCTCCCTCGATGACATGGAACTTGGTGTCTTGGGTTGTGCCGGCCATGGTAATCGGAAGGATTATTTCTCCTTTCTTCATTTTGCTTGCCATGTTGAATCCCTTCAGGACCCGAGTGGCGGGCACAATTTGTTCGAGCAGTCCGAGTTGTTCTATCTCCCTCGATCTAATAATATTGGCTGAGCTACCTGGATCCACGAGTACACATGTTCACAGCAAAATCAAAAGACTAGATTTCTCGCTACCATGATATTTCTGAAGCATGCCCCGAGACTCCGAGGGCGGGAGGCTGCGATCGGGTTCTCAGTCTCGGGGCTCATCGAAGCCCGACTCGGAGGAAACAGAGGCCGAGATCATAACAGAAAGGGAAGGCCCATAGGCACATGTCCACGTCTGACAGGTCCGGCCTATCTAGAGCCTACTATGAGCCTTGCATCAAGCCGCCCCATCTTTGTATTCTTGTAATTAATACACATGTACTTATAGCCGAGTTCCCCTCCTATATAAAGGGGAATCACCCTACCTTGTAAGGGACTTATGTTGCTCCACTTCTCCAAAAATGCAATAATCTCTCTCTCTCTCTCTCTCTCTCTCTCTCTCTCTCTCTCTTACTTCTAAACTATCAATCTTCATTGGCCCGATGTCGCTTAAGTACTTTATCGTATTCTCTTTTGTTCTTCATCACTTTGCTTAATATTGATAATATAGAGCCTTGCTTAGCTATATTTTTGCCTGTTATCCCTTTTCCGATTGCCTGTTATCCCTAAGGAGCGTCGGTGCCCCCATGATCATGTGGATGACATGTTGCGGCTCGTTTGCTTCATTTTTCTTGGTCGCCTCCCTTTATCGGAACTGATTTTTGGCTTGATCACTAAGAAATTCCCGGAGGTGTCCTTTGTTGAGCAGTCGAGCTACTTTTTCTCGTAGTTGATGGCAATCCTCGATCCTGTGGTTGTGCGTGTTGTGGAATTTGCATACTAAGTTGTAATTCCTCTGTGCAGGATCCGACTGTAACGATTTGGGCCACTTGGCGTCTCTGATCTTATTGATAGCGAACACAATGTCTAACACATCGACGCTAAAACTGTATTCTGATAAGTGGGGCGCATTCGCTGGCACCATGTTTTAATCGAACCTGCTTCTGTTGATGAGCCATCGAGGGTCCTGTCCTCGATCAACCCTCCGATCATTGCGAGGTAGGTTGCGTCTTGGGGTGTTCCTCCTATCTTCGAGGTATGGCTGGTACCTTTGTTTGTTTGGTTTTGATTTTTTTGCCAGGAGTCTGTTTGGGTATACTGAGCCCGAAGGGGCTCCCAACTGGTCATCCTCGGCTCTGATCTTTGATTGGTATAGGTTGTGAACGTCCGACCAGGTCATGGCCGGATACTCGATTAGGTTCTGCTTTAGTTGTTTTGAAGCTACCGAGCTTCGTTTGTTCAGGCCTTGGGTGAAGGCTTGCACTGCCTAGTCGTCGGAGACTGGCGGTAGCTCCACCCGTTCCATTTGGAAGTGGGACATGAATTCCCGCAACATCTTCTTCTCTCTCTGCTTGATTTTTAAAAAGTCAGACGACCTCGTTGCTACTTTGATGGCTCCGGCATGTGCCTTTACGAAGGAGTCTGTTAGCAGGGCAAATGAATCTATGGAATTGGTGTCCAAGTTGTGATACCAATCATGGCCCCTTTTGAAAGCCTTTCTTCGAATTTTTTCAGCAACATGGACTCGATCTCATCATTGTTTATATCGTTGCCTTTTACTACGCAGGTGTAGGAAGTAACGTGTTCGTTAGGGTCGGTGGTACTATTGTACTTAGGGAGTTCCGACATTCTGAACTTTTTTGGAATGGGCTTCGGGGCCGCTTCCTCAGGGAGCGGCCTCTGTATGAACTTCTTCGAATCTAAACCCTTGAGGATCGGGGGTGCACCTAGGATCTAATCGACCCAAGAGTTGTAGCTTTTGACCTTTTTATCGTTGGCTGCAATCATTTTCTCACCCAATTCAATCCTTTTGGTGAGGTCCTCGAGCACTTTACTATGGCATGGTCGGCCACAGACCCGTTATTGCTTCACCTTTCGAGTACTTGCTCGGTAGGGGGTGCTGTCTCAGGTGATACCGTGCTGGGAGTCTTCGAATGGCTTTGTAACTGAGCAATGGCCAATTGTTGTGCTTGCAACATTTCAAAAATAACATGAAGATTAACTCCCTGTTCTTCTTGGGCCGAGGTCTTTTCAGCTTCCTGTCATTCGTTGTGCCGTATTCTTCTATCAGTGTGAGAAGTTTCGTCGACATGTTGTGCGTCCTGTGAATTCGCATCTGCTAGAATCGGTCCAGGCGCGTTATCGGGATTCTGCGGTGGTGCTCCAGCGGTCGGGACAGGCACGCCGTTTTCCCCATGGTTTTTGAGGTTACCATTTTCGACTTGTTTTACCGAGCCAGACATTTTGACCTGAAATCAAAGGATCTTGGACAAGAAAAAGTATGAAAGATAACGTGCGTTTGTGCAATGAAACTAGCAAGAAAATAATCAATATTATTTTTAGCCCCACAGTGGATGCCAAACTGTTTACCGTGAAAATGGTAACGACAATTAAATTTGTAAATAGAATTCTAAAAATACGTGATCTATTTTTATGGTAGTTGTTAAGAGCACTTAATGCTAAAAATACGAAATATAATGATGAAATGCAAGCTAAAAACGGGGCGATAATCAAACCTAAAGGCTTACTGCTCGGGCTTGTTTTACCAAGGGGGTGCAGGCTAAAAGGGGAGTTGAGCAAACATGGGAACCTGCTGCTTGGGTTTAGGACCGGTTGATGAAGGGCCCCGGGGTCGACATCCGAGTCGAGCTCGAGCTATCGGGGAAAGTCGGGAATGAGATAACAGTTAAGATATGATTAAAAGAGGCTCTTTATGGCCAATACCAAGTAATATAACGAAAAACAAGTAAGAAAGTGATGTATATTAGAATGGCCTCGGGCCAGTGAGAGCGAGCAATTTAGAAAGAAGAGAGAGAGAGATATTATTGCACTTGTGTAGAATAATTTGAGCTCTGCTTTATAGGGTGTTGACGACTCCCCTTTTATAGAAAGGGGGAGCCCAAACTTAGTACAAGATACGTTGCGTGACAAAAGAAATGGGATGGGATCGCTAGCCGGCTAGCTTTATGACGTATGCTTAGGCCGATATCGAACCGCTCGAATAGACCTGGTCGACTTTGGATGCATTCATTGGGAAATTCGTACGTTCGTCGGGACTTCGGCCGGCATTATCCTTTGAAGGGCATCGATTGATCTTAAGGGAAATGACTGGCTCGAGGTCCCGGGTTCCGGGATTACCCTCCGAAGCATTTTGTCAAGGAGAAATCGGCCTCCCAGATTTCACCGCACACACACTACTACAAAAAAGACCTTTAGCGGCAATTATTTTGCGGCAATAAGGAAATTGTAGATAATAAATTCTTTAAGCTGAAAAATTAGCGGCAAATGACCATTAGCCAGTAAAAGATATCGTTTTACTGGCAATAAAAACTAAGTTACCACTAAAAATTACTAATTGAATTAATTTTTTATTGCTTTAATAAATATTCCTTCAGCACAAAAAGAAAATACAATTCCCTCCAAAATTTTTGGACGAGAATATTCATTCCTCCAAATTTAGAAAAGTTTAGGAAAACATATTTCCCTACATCGAAAAGGATACCGTCGACTTCTGCCATAGAAAATCCCTAAACGATGCTGCTTCAGTCTTCCGCCACAGTCCCCGTCGACTTTTTTGCAGGTAAGTTCTCTCGTCCTTGTTAACTTCTCGCCCCTGTTATATTCTATTCTTCCCCTGTTAAATCTGTTGCGTGAAATCGTTTTGAATTGCTTGAAATCTGTTGCTTGAAATCTCTTCTTCCCCTGTTAAATCTATAGCTTGAAATCGTTTTGGATTGCTTGAAATCTGTTGCTTAAAATATCTTCTTCCTCTGTTAAATCTATTGCGTGAAATCGTATTGAATTGCTTAAAATCTGTTGCTTGAAATCTCTTCTTCCCCTGTTAAATCTGTTGCTTGAAATCGTTTTGGATTACTTGAAATATGCTGCTTAAAATCTCTTCTTCCCCTGTTAAATCTGTTGCTTAAAATCGCTTGAAACAGATTTTGAATTGTTTTGCAATGGATTGATTTACAGTGGATTGACCCGATGCTGCTCGAATGATTTATATGAATTTTTTTTACAGCAAATTGATGTTGCTCTATTTTTTATATGGATTGATGCTGCTCGATTGTTTATATTGATTTATTACAATGGATTGATGATGCTCAGTTGTTTATTTCGTTGCACCTTTCTTGTTAAAAGTCAGAAGCTTTTCTTTATGAAGCAGTGATTAAGATTCAACCTAAAATAATTTTTTTGCCCTTTAATTTGTTAGCACCTTCATTAGAATTCAATTGTTCTGTTTCGCAAGCTCTAAATTGTTCTGTTTCGTAATCTCTAAATTGTTCTGTTTCATTGCATTCAAAAAGTCCCTGGCATCACCTTGTAATTTTTCAATATGTCGATCATCTTCCTCGACTAGATCATCAACATCATGAGATGCTGCTATTGTTTTTCTTTTCAATCGACGACACTATCTCGTCATGGCCTTGGAGTTTACAATGGCCTTGGTGCTTTCTGCATTTCCTTTTCTCGTTGATGTTGATGTCACAAAGGTCGTGATAATATTTAGAAATACAAGATGCACTAGCATGTGTTGAACATTTCTATTAGAGCCTGCCTAGGAGTTTCCTTCTTGTAAACAGGGAAAGAAAATAGCAAATAGATTTAAAGAATGTAGCAAACATATTTGAATATTTAACGGACACCTTCGATAGCTGTGACTATCTAATAGTGCGTTGGTGCGTGCAACTAATCTCTAAGACATTTGTGTTTCCAATAAATGTAATGTTTTTCTCATTAGGATGCCTTTTGATTGAAACTTCCTGTTGTTTTCCAGCTATGTAAGGCTGTTAACTTGACAAGACAAACCCCTAGCCTAGACAGAACTAGGAAACTGTACAAAGCATCATTGTTGAGAGCCAAATATCACTGCCAAATGGTTTAGTATTCCCTCGAGTGCTTGGCCAACTTGCCCTACAGTCAAGAAAATGAACAAAAAGACAACTAAAAGCTTGTATTATTACAGAGGGAATAGAGACTTATCTTGAAATTAACTTTCAATATTATACTTATGGTAAGAGAAGATAAAATGTCAATACGGTTATCAAAAAATACAGTATCAATACACACAAAGACCGGTGAACAAGTGCATCAGGGGTATAGTATAGATACTGGTGTCTCCTGTCATGAGCTGGCTGCCTAGAGCTTCTTAAGTGAGGCTTTGAGATGCGGCTGAAGACCAATTAGACTGGTGGCCATTTCCACAACATAAGATAGTTCACAATTCTCCGCTTTAAAAACTCGACTGATCTCCTTCACCTGTCCATTAGGTAAGTATTTTCCCATTGAATTGACTAGACGGACCAGGGGTTTAAGTTGTTGTTCTGGAGTTAACTAAATTTGGAGACAGTAGCTCCTTGTGCCTATTGACAACACAGTATTAGGTTGTATAGCTGAATTGACAGCCTTATACAACCTCGAGAGTCCTTCAGTTTCGAAATTTCTCGCTTTATTTGGTCTACTCTTTTTATTCTGGAATCAACATAATTAGTAATTTGATCAATTAGCTCATCGAGTTTGCTGTTATTGTAGTTTTCGTGTTTTTTTGTGTGAAAATGTGAGTATAATTATTTGTTTCAAGGGTTCTGAGCTTGTCTAGGTAGCTTTTTAGCTTCTGTTAAAGTAAAAGCTTAATATCTTCCAATTATAAGTGTTATTCTAAGTTAAAATTTGATGTCTAGAATGAAAAATCTAGTGGTAGATGATTTGCTCATAGCATTCTCTTAAGTGTTCAAGCTTCTGATAAGAAAAAGTAGACAAACACATTTCTTTAATAAGGTAGAAAAAGTAGCTTTTGCTTGACATTGTATAATATTAATTTCCAATGAGAGTAACCCTCAACAAGGATGTAGTTGATTTCGAGCAGCTTATATCAGTAGCTATTTATGTTCATGTTCTATATTGCTCCATTTGTTTTACGTTCTTGAGCCGAGGGTCTTTCGGAAGCCCCTCAATTTCTATATTCTGTTCGTATTTTGTTAAGGGATGACATGCTTAATCATCTCTTTTATAATTTCTAGATGTCTTAATAAGTAAGTCCACATCCTTTTAGGCTTTGCATAATCGGTTGAATTTTTCAAGTTTATTTACTATGTCTCTTTCTTGTCATATTTGATTTAGGTAGTCTTTAATTAAAATTTTAGATGGATGATTTCATCACAGTTATATTAGTTTTTTAAAATTATAATTGTATACTTTTAATATATATATAATTATATTTATATTTATAAATTAACTTATATTCCATTTAGCTTTAGAACTAGTTAAACTGACGTTCAATGAACAAAAGCATAAAAAACAAATTAGTAAATAAGAGTAGTATGTTTTGAAAAATTTAAAATATATGATATATGGTTCTTCTATAAAATATAAGTTTAATAATTCTATTCTTAATATATTTATGAACCAATATATGAAAACCATAGAAGAAGTGTAATTTATAAGTTTAATAATTCTAGTCTAAAAAAAAAAATTGAACCAATATGTGAAAATCATAGAAATTAGAGATAGTTTAACTGTTAAAATGATAGTTCTAATAGATTTATGTTTGAAGTTTCAATTATTAAAATGATATCTTTGAACTATGGAATTACCTACTAATAGGATTGATTTTTTATTTTGAACTACCTTTTTTAATTTCTCCTTTTTACTAATAAATTTGTAGCTCTTGCAGTAATTATAGAAAAGAAAGGAATATCTTGAGCGTCATGGACAATCCTAAAAATAAAAGCTGGATGTATTGTGATAGAGTTAGTAAAGAATATTTGGAGGGAATAGAAGATTTTTTAAATCATGCATTTTCTGAAAAACGTGGAGAAAAAATTGCATGTCCTTGTATGGAGTGTGTGCTTATCCATCAAGTAAATCGGGCTACATCATATGATCATCTTGTGGTTAATGGTATTATACCATCATATGATACTTGGTTTTATCACGGGGAGTCTCTAAAGGGATCAAACAATGCTGGAGATAATAACCGAAGTCATTCAACTTTAAGGGGCAATGATATGCGAGGAACAATACATGATGCATTTGTAGATGTTACACAGTTCATGGATACTGACATTAGTGAAAGGGGTGGCATGGATCAAAACGTACAAGAGAATACTGCTCATTCATATGGAAATCAACCTCATCCAGAGGTGGATAAGTTTGAACGGATCATGAAGGAGGCAAATGAAGAACTGTATCCTGGATGTAAGAAGTTTAGCAAACTGTCTTTTTTGCTGCATATGTATCGCTTAAAATGCACGTTCAAATGGTCAAATGAATATTTTAATTCTTTGCTTGGACTATTAAAAGATGCGCTTCCTGAAGGAGAAAAATTGCCTCATTCTTTCTATGAGACCAAAAAGATAGTTGAAAGCTTGGGCTTAAAGTATGAAAAAATTCATGCTTGTCCCAATGATTGCATGCTTTTTAGGAAAGAGTTTGCTAACAAGAATGTTAATTAATGCAAAGTTTGTGGGGCTTCTAGATGAAAAATGCTGCTAGAAAAATTTCAGCCAAGGTCCTAAGGTATTTTCCTTTAAAACCAAGGCTACAGAGATTGTTTATGTCTTCAGAAACTTCTAAAGCAATGCGATGGCATCATGAAGAGCGCAACAAAGATGGAGTTCTACGGCATCCTGCAGATTCTGAAGCTTGGAAAAATTTTGATAGTAAATATCCTGAATTTGCTGGAGATCCTCGCAATGTGTGCCTGGGATTAGCTTCTGATGGGTTTAATCCATTTGGCACAATGCAAACTGTACACAATACATGGTCAGTAATTTTAATGCCATATAATCTTCCACCATGGATGTGCATGAAACAAGAGTTCTTCATTTTGTCCTTACTGATTCCTGGACCAAAAGCTCCTGGCAATAATATTGATGTCTATTTGCAACCTTTAATAGAAGAGAAAAATGAATTATGGGATGTTGGGATAGAAACATATGATGCCTCTGCTAAGGAGATATTTCAAATGCGAGCAGCTCTCATGTGGACTATAAATGATTTTCCAGCATATGGTACTCTCTCTGGATGATGCACTTATGGTCGGTTTGCATGCCCTTCTTGTAACATAAACACTCAATCTAGAAGGCTCAGACATGGAAGGAAGTTTTGTTACATGGGGCATCGGCGCTTCTTGAAGTCAGGACACAAATATCGGAATGATGCAAAATTGTTTGATGGTACTAAAGAAACAAGACCTGCACCTTGTCCAGTATCTGGGTCACTAGTCTTGAATCAAGTTAAATATATAGAATCAAGTAGGTCTTCCTTAGGAAATATTGCTGCAGATAATTCTTCTAATGTGGTTATACAAAGGTTAGAACAACAGATAATCGAGTTAAAGGAGAAACAAAATGATGAAATGAATATTATGAAACAAAATCAGGAGAATATGCAATCAGAATTACTCCAAATGAGGCAATTAATGCGCAAATATGCTCCTAATGCATCTATGTCTCAAAGCAGCAATGACACCTTGGGTGAACAGGTAACTCCATTTAATAAACTTTAGATATTTTAAATGAAATTATAATCATATAGAAAAAAAAGTTATCTAACATGTTAATATTTATTAGATCCCCGATGCCAATAGTGGACATGAACGAGTACCACAAACATCAAGAATGCCTAGTGCTGCTGAAAATGCTCAACCTTCTCATGGTACTACTCATTTTTGTCATTCGTCACTACTGTTTGAGTTTTCCTCCTTCGATTTTTATTAATTTTTTGTTGTATTTGGGCTTATAATTCATGTCACATGCATTTTGTACATAGAACAGTGGATGAGTCAATTCCCTAACTAATTTTATTACTCATCAGACTGTTTAATGCTTCGGTAGGTAGTTGTTGAGTTCAGGCTATTTAATTCTTCAGCTGATATTTCTTAATTTGCACCGCTACAGTATCTTAGTAAAGTGTGGATTTTCTTGAGTTCGGCAATTAATCTCCAAGTGTTTGAACTAAGTTTGGCTACCAGCTGTGCACCAGTCTTGTACCAGCTTTCTTGAACCAGTTTGGAACTACTTTTTCAACTTTTTACTAGATGCATTTTGCATTTTGCCAGTGCGTCAGCTGTATTATTAGTTATATCCTCAATTGAATCTGCTTGGGCATATATGAGATCACCTATACCATCCCTTATACAAAAAGCATATGAAGCTCAACCATTGTCTCATCTACATGCCCCATCCATATTGCACTTGATCCACCCACAGGGCTTCCTTTATTTATAATAATATAGTCCTGTGATAGACATTGACATTGGCAACTGGTGACCTTTGCGTAGCTATGAAACAAATGATGGATATATATCTAAACCGTCTAATTTGGGTCAACGAGGAGTTGCTATAGTTTTATTTGCTCAAAATGGAATCATCAATTTTGTAGCCCCTTTTCATTGTAAAGAAAGCAAAATGCAGAAACCTTTTTTTTCTCATTATAACTGAAACTTTTCACTTCACTTTGCTTTTTCAAACTGAGATATGATGGTAGCTATATAATACTAAATTCCCCTGTCTCCCATCATTAAAATGACTAGTTGTAGTGTACAGTACACTATCAGACACAACTAGCAGGCACAAAATTTATTTTGGAAGTGATCTTCTCCATCATTCTTTGACCACATGTACAAGCTGTTTCTCTTGTATATTGATCCTTGCTGGAGCACTAAAGTACTTTCAGATGAATTTAGCCACTAGAGATTTTAGGAAAACATGTGGCAATATTTATTCCTTAGGATGTCTACAACACCAACATCTTGAGGTTCTGAAGTATCCCAGCCTTAACAAGTAGCCATCCAAGGGAAACCTTGCTTTCCATAACCTCCATATGAAGAAGCCGACTTTAAATGGCAACCCCTTGACCTAAATAAACTTGTAAAATTTACTTTCCCATCTTCTTTTCCTTAAGTATTGCTAAGCTGACTTTACTAAGAACTTACCCACGTTTCCATTTTCCACCATGGCTTGTCATTCAGATTATGAGGTGAAGGTGGTGTAATAGTTTTAGTAATACGATTCGCTAAGTCACCTGGCAACAGATCTCTCAACAGATCCTCATTCCATGCCCTATTCTCCAAAACTTCATCCACATGTACTATGGATTCATCACACTGGTGATCTGGACCTAAAGCGTCAAAGAGCTCCAAGTCCAGTCCAGTTGTCATACCAGAAGTAAGAATTGCCACTTTTTAATCGCTACCAAATCTGATGCTCAATTTGATCCCTCGTTTGAAGCATTTTCTTCCATACATATGATCAAAGTTTAGCAGCTTAGTGTGAACTTTAGCTGATTATTTCTTCTCTTGGTTATTTCTAGATGGTAAAGTTTTCCCTTAATGAATAGGAGAAGGAATGACTTACTTCTAGCCTAACTTGTACCTTTTCCTGATTTCAGTTGTATATGCAAAATTACATTTAACAAGGTTCCATACACTAGAATTTTCTACCTATACTATTTGGAAAACAGTGGGGCTTCAAAGATCATGTTATTCCCTTTGGTGCTTCATTGTCTATGCATCTAATCTATTCAAATGTCATTTTAATCTTGAACACAAAAAGATTGGAGTGATTTTGTTGGTGTGCAATACTGATGTTATTAACATCAATACCACACAAGAGGGGGGGGGGGTGATTTGTGTGGTACCTAATTTTCGCGTTAGAAGAACGTGGTTCTTCTAAGTGTTCTAACTACAGCAGTTTGCGGAATAATAAGTACTGAAAGTAAAGTGCACAGAGATTTTTACGTGGAAAACACCTGGCTCAAAAGGTGAAAAAAACCACGACCTACTACTCAGTAGGATTTTCCCAAACTCCACTAAATCACTGAGCCAAAAACAGCATTTACAAAACTCTTTGTAAACGTAAGGATTAACT
>MU757511.1:94647-105132 GCA_026770625.1 Nicotiana glauca | reverse complement strand
AGTTTAAGAGCATTGCAGATTTATAGAATTTTAAAAGTATTACAGGTTTATAAGAGTTTTACTAAAACGCTACGTTAAAGGCCAATTGATAGGTTGTTGTTGCTTAAAACTGAATCAAGCGAGTTTGAGACGAACCCCTATAAGCATGATATCTATAGTTGATTTTAAGCGTTGTTATTAACTGGCGAAAGAACAATTGTTTGACTACCCTATAATTTGCCTAACGCATATGCACTTCCTATAGACATAGTTTCTATATGCAACCGATTTACATGAATATTAAGTCCTATAGGCACGATTTCTAATGATGTTCAAGATGATTAAACACTGGTCTTATAGACATGGTATCTAGGCGACTGATTTAAACATCGAACTATAGGTATAGGATCTAAGTGATTAAAAAAAACATTAACCTATAGGCATGATATCTACCCTTGATGCAAAAAAGCAAACCCCTCCCATACCCTTTTTTTTACTATATCTTCCCGAGTTCTTGTACAAAGATTATTACAACTCAAACTGAAATTAAAGATACATCAAAAGCTAACAGCTGGATCCAAGCAGCCTAATTCAATCTTGATGTCCAACAACATGCGTTTAACCAATTCCGGGATCCAGATTTCCAAAGCCTTCTCTTATCCAAAGTGTTTCAGAGTTCCAAGGAGCCTCAAGGACTCCAGGTAGTGCTTACACTCTGGATAACAATTAGAACAGAATAGTGCAAGTGTGGAATTGCTAGCCCTTAGGCATCCAAGTTCAGAGGGAGCTCCAGGGTCCCAAAGCATGGCCTACCAAAGGGGGGCAGAACTTTAAGAACTAAGAATGAGTGTAGAGTAAGGGGATTAGAGGAAACCAAAGCAAAGGATGGTCATATCCAGCCATGGGTAAGACTTGCACACCCTTGTCCCTTTACTTAATTCAAGCAAATAAAGAGCAGACTTTTAGAAGTCAGACAGGGGTCTGGGTGGTGATTAGGGCACCACCAGACCCTAGTCAAGGCTCAACACATAAAGGGGTTAAGGGAATGGGGACTGATTTGAGTAAAGGTTCAAGAGAACCTGGTCCGAGGTCAGGGACAGCAATAGGGTGCTAACCTCAGCCTAGAACCAATACTCACACATAAAATGGGTTAAGGGAATGGGATCACATAAAAGCATTCACATAAGAAAAGCATAATAGGACTTTAAAGATGGAGAAGCATGAAGAAAGGTTTAACAGACTAATGAATAGTCACACAACGCATGAAAACATGTAGTGAGAGGTTATGTAAAAGGGAGAAGTAAACACATAGTTTTGGGAAACAGTATTTTAATTATAGAGACATAAAAGTGCAAGTTCCAAATAACAGAATAAATAGAGCAGTAAAATAGCCAGAAACCCTTCAGCAAACACTTGAGGAAAGCAAAAGAGATTCCAAATTCTAGCCTTGCCTTTCAGCCGGCTAGTCAGAACAATAGCACAAGTAAGAAGAGAGGGCTTTGAATGTGTGTGTGTATTTATAGTTTGAAAACAGGTGGTAAGTAAGGCAAAATATAATTCAATACCAATCAGAATCAATTAGAAGAAGGGAACTCCTTTAATTAAGGAATTCGAATTTGAATAGGAGAGAGCAGAGTTGTTTTTTTTAAGGAAAGAAAATCAAGAACACATTGTGTAGTAAAGGGTAAATACATAGGAGAAGCTTTTAAAAATACAGGGTTAGATAAATAAGGTAAGGGTAAAATCAATCAATCACATAGTAAATTAAGGAATTAAAGAATCGAACTCAATAATGAATTAAATCAGAAAATTGGTCCAAATTAGACGAGGAAAGAATCAAATAAGCTCATATAGAAATCAATCCAAAACTTAAGGATTGTTTAGAGAGGAAAAGGTCTGATTATAAATAGTGCATACATTTAAACATGCGAGGCTAGAATTAGACGAACAATGTAGTCATGTGAACAAATAGAAGAACATAGACATGCGAGAAATCAAGAGGTCTTGCAAAGCTTAGCAAGAATCAGAAACATTAGATGAATTTAGGGTTTTGAAATCAGTCAAGAAGAAGCACAAGAATCAAACAATCATGCACAAGTAGTTGAAAAACCCTCAAAATTTAGGTTTTTTTTCCCACAGCTTACATGCAAAGACGAAGCATAGAAGATCAGTCAAAATAAACTCAGGAAAAACCCAAAGAACACAGATAGTTCATGGAAGCAAACACAGTAAAAGAAATTCTTAGAAACCCTAGGAAAATACAGTAAAGAAAATACACAGAAAACCATAGTGAAGGCACTTAGCAAAGTAAAAATATAAGATATAGCAGTAGAACAAGTATAAAAAATCACGGAAACCCTCAGTTTTAAAAAGATGAACAGTTTTGAAAACAAAAAATCGAAAAGATGTGAAAAATACTTTAAAATATTAGAAAATAGCAAGGATCTAAAGTAGATCTTAGAGAGAAACAAAGAAAACCTCGAGGGCTTAGGGTTTCAGAGAAAACCCTAGAAAATGAGAAAGTCCTGGAATGGACTGGTCCTGAGTCGGAGATGGACTCAGAGGGCTAGGACTAGGGAAAGAAATCCAAAGTCAAGCACCCATAAGGGAAAAAGAAGAAAGGCTAAAGCTCCACCCCGATCAACCATCATGTGAAATTTGGAAAATTCAAGATACCATGTTTTAAAAGAGAGATCGATCTCAAGAAAACTAGAAAGCAGTAAAGGATTTCATCAAAAGAGTCGGGCCTATTAGATCATGTTTTAAGGATGCAATTAGAATACATGTGCAGGAACCCAAAGAAGTAAAGAAGGTCTGCCAAGGTAATCCATAGCAAATGAGGAAAGAACTCACTCGTATAGATTTGCAAGGAAAGAAATAATTATTCAGCAGCAAATCTGGATTAACTTCATAAATCTGGGAAATCAAATCTTCCTCAAATAAACCAGTAGCATAATTGACGGAACTGAAATAATCAAGGCAAAATCATGGGAGAAGATCTGGGAAGCGAACGTATTTAGAAGATCCAACAATTAAGGAATATCTCGCAATCCAACCATCTGCCAAAGGAAAGAAGATCAAAAGGAGCCAACGACTGACTCCTTATTCTTGGAAATAATCAATTCTTTCCAAGGATCAAATCCCTTGGGTTGACAAAGCCTCTACCATTATTGTAGTATAAATACTCCTGTGTAAACCTTATTCTAGACATAATTTGATCGAACCAAAATACTCTCCTTGTTCTACTGCAAACAAGCATAGTAGTTTACTTAAATCTGTTGTGTAACAAGTCAGGGATAGAAAGAGGGTACACAACTGGTGAGGCATTGTATCAAATGAGTGCTATAAGAACTACGCGATATTCATCACATCTGTACTCGAAAAATATAATTTACTTAGAGAGAACTCCCTTGCAACCCAAGGGCACTGGATTAGGATTCACATTGAGTCTGAACCAGTATAAAATCCTGGTGTCTTTAATTCCTGCAGTTTACTTTTTGCATTTTAATTTAAGATACTATACCTTCTTACTTATTATATACAGTCGACTAATCTAGTTATAAGTCAACTTGTACGCGGATTATTTTAGATAATTTACAATTCACCCCCTCTTGTACTTTCAATTGGTATCAGAGCTTGGCTCACATTTGCCTTTTGCTTAACAGCTTGTGAGAAAAGATCATGGCAAATCAGGTTATCATAGGAGCTCTCTTACAGGAAGGAACTTCACAAGTTAGACCACCATACTTCAATTGACAGCACTTCTCTCACTAGAAGGTATGGAAATCTTTGCCAAAGCATATAATGTTAAAGTATTGAGAGTCATCAAGAAGGGAAATTATCCACTACCCCCTAGCACTCCACCACTTACTGATCCTGATGACATAGACTCATACTCAAAAGAACAACTGGAAGTTGTTCAATTAAACAACGAGGTAAGGAATCTACTTCACAATGCTATAAGTGGCGAAGAATATGAAAAAATATCAACTTGTGATACAACCAAGGAGATGTGGGACAAACTTGAAGTCATTTATAATTGGAACCAACAAATTAAAAGAAACTCACATCAATATGCTAGTTCATGACTATGGACTTTTCTCAATGAAAGAAGGAGAATCTATTGAGGAAATGTTTGTTAGATTTAGTAAGATAATCAGTGACTTAAAAGCTTTTGGTAAGCCCTACACCAGTGGTGAGCAAGTCAGAAAAATTATTAGAAGTTTTCTAACCACTTGGCAGACCAAGGTAGTCACGCTGGAATCTCAAGACCTAAACAAATTATCCTACGATGAACTGCGTGGAGAACTAATTGCTTTTGAAAGGACGCATCTAAAAAAGACAAATCAAGAAGAAAAAAAAAGAACAGTCACATTCAAAACATCTACTGAATTAGCCGAAAATGAAACTGATGATCCTGAAGCTCTACAAGAAGAAATTGATATGATGTCTAGGAACATGGATGAACTAATGAGAAGATACAGAAATACAAGAAAAGGAAGATTCCCACCAAGACGATCTAGACAATACAATGAACGGGACAAGAATGACGGCAAATGCTATGAATGTGGAAAATTCGGGCACATTCAAGCTGAATGTCCAGAACTGAAAAGGAAGATCTCTAGAGGCTTTAACAAAAACAAATCTTTCGGAAGCTGGAGCGATGAAGATGAATTAGACGATGAAGAAATAGCAAATCTTTGTTTTATGACTATTCTAGAAAATGAGATAGACAAAACCACAGGGTGCTGGACAGATGAAGATGATTCAGATGATGAAAACTGCTTCATGGCACGAGGCGAAACTAGTGAGTTAAGATCTTATAACTGTGAAAGATGTAATGAATTGTAGGATATTTTTGACTATACCTTAAAGGAGTCTTAAAGAATGATGAATGAACTTGAGAGACTCACTAAGGAAATCAAAGACTAGAAACTCAAACATGAAGTGTGTGAAATCGAAAAAGATGTACTTCAAGAAGAGTTCAAGGAATTGCGAATGTAGCTTAACAACTTGCGCAAATCCACCAGTCAAAGTTCTGTCAGGTCAAACCAGATGACTTACAAGTCAACTGGAAAGGAACCAATCAGAACCGAATCGACAAGTCGGTCGAACCAGGTGACTTAAGTAAACTAGGAAGAAACCAACTAACTCTATATCAGCTGGTTCCAAGAATGATGAAAGATCTAAAAACAGGTCTGGAGCTAAATGTCATTACTGTAATAAAAGTGGGCATAAATATTCCAGTTGTCACTTAAGAAAATCTAATATGTTAGGATGGTTTTGGAAGCCCAAAAATCCTGATCCTAGTAACACTAACTCTCCAGGACCCAAGCAAGCTTAGGTACCTAAAAGAGAGTGATCATCTTGTTTTGCAAGAACACCACAGAATAAGCCGCAAAGGAAATTGGTATCTAGATAGTGCGTGATCTAACCACATGACAGGTGATAAATACCTATTCAAAGAAGTTACAAAGATCGATGGAGGGAGTGTAATATTTGGAGATGATTCAAGGGGAAAAATAGTTGGCACTAGAACAATTCCCTTCAACAACAATTGTTATATTACAGAAGTTTATCTTGTTGATGTCCTAAACTACAATCTCCTAAGTATAACTCAACTATGCGACTCTGGCTATGAGGTAAAGTTCAAAAGAACAAGGTGTGCTATTGAAGATGAATCAGGTAAGATAATCCTCCCTGGAAAAAGGTATGTAAATGTTTATATTCTTGATGGATTTAAAAATATAAATGGTCACGTCTGCTTAACCTCTATTTCTGATGATCCCTGGCTATGGCATAGAAGACTTGGCCACGCAAGCATGCAATTGATTGAAAACTGTCCAAACATTATTTAGTTATTGGCTTACCTAAACTGAATTTTTCCAGAACTCATATTTGTGATGCATGCCAAATAGGTAAGCAAACTAGAAACTCTTTCAAAAATAAAGACATTATGACTACTTCGAAACCTCTTCAACTACTTCATATGGATTTATTCAGACCCACTAGAATTGCTAGCTTAGGAGGTAAGAAATATGCTTTTGTTATTGTTGACGACTTTTCACGTTTCACTTGGGTGATTTTCTTGTCTCATAAGGATGAAGCCTTAAGAAATTTTGAAGTTTTCTACAAAAGGATCGAAAGAGAAAAAGGATATCTAATCTCAAAAATTTAGAGTGACCATGAAGGAGAATTTGAAAGCAGAGCTTTTGAGGACTTCTGTAACTATCAAGGTTACACTCACAATTTCTCTGCACCACGCTCACCAAGGAAGAAGTCTTTGTAAAACAGCCCCCAAGCTTTGAGGACTCAAAATTTCCATATCATGTATACAAGCTTTCTAAAGCACTATATGGTTTGAAATAAGTTCCACGTGCCTGGTATGATAGATTAAGTACTTTTCTTATTGATCATGGATTTACCAGAGATAAGATAGACACTACCTTGTTCATTAGACGATCAACAGAAGGTAATCTTATTATTCAAATTTATATTGATGATATTATTTTCGGAATTGCTAACCCTCTTATGTGTAAGGAATTTTCAAGTCTTATGCAAAGTGAGTTTGAAATAAGCATGATGGGAGAACTCATATTCTTTCTTGGACTACAAATTCAACAAACCGAAGAAGGAACCTTTATTTCTCAGGCTAAATATACAAAGTAGCTAATTCAGAAATTTGGCATGAGCAATGCTAAGTCAATTGGAACTCCTATGATCCCAGCTACAAATTTGGATAAAGATGAACAAGGCACTCCAGTCGATGAAACCAAATACAGAGGAATGATTGGATCCCTACTATATCTGACAGCAAGTCGACTAGATATTATGTTTAGCGTATGTAAATGCGCCAGGTTTCAGTCGGCTCCCAAGGAGTCACATATGACTACTGTAAACAGAATCATTCGATATCTTATTGGAACAGTGTCTCATGGTCGATGGTATCCTCTCTCTAACTCATTTAAATTAGAAGGTTTTTCAGATGCTGATCTTGCAGGTCACAGAAAAGATAGAAAAAGCACAAGTGGCACGTGTCAATTACTAAGAAAAGCACTAATATCCTGGGATAGCAAAAAGCAAGCATCATTCGCCTTATCCACTACAGAAGCTGAGTACATTGCAATTGGACAATGTTGTGCACAACTTTTATGGATGTCTCATCAACTGGGTGACTATGAACTTTCGCATAAACCTATACAAATTTTTTGTGACAATTCTAGTGCTATTTGTCTTTCAAAGAATCATGTGCATCACTCTAGAGCTAAACATATAGATATTAAGCACCATTTTATTAGAGATCATGTTCTTAAAAGTGATATAGAAATAGCATTTGTTGGTACCGTTGCCGAATTAGTAGATATTTTCACTAAACCTTTGCTAGAAGAAAGATTTGTACTTTGATGAAATTAGTTGGTATTATTTGCTGGTCAAAAGAACTCTTAGGACCTATGTGCTATTTTTACAAAAAGTATATAATTGTCCTTTCCCACGCATTAATTGCGCCCCTGTTTCTTTCCCTCTCTTTTCACATCAGTTCGCAGTATGAAGATGGAAAGCCAATCTTCACATCTTCTCAATTGACACATTTTCCTTTTCTGCACTCAGCCGTCAAACCTTTCCTTCTTAAGTTAGAAAACCCTTTCAGTCTCCCTCACACACATCTCTCTTGAACACCTTCTGCAAAACATCCTCTTCAATGGCAAAACATTCCAAGACCTCTGCTTCTACTCAGAGAAGCTCCCGCTCAAGAGTGAAACCCCCTTCCGCTCCGCTTGAGCAAGCAGACCTAGGGTCTGATCATTTTGAAGGCTACACCTCATCCCAAGGTGATCTCTCTGAACCATCCCAACTTCTTGGAGAAAAATCCCTAGGCAAACGACCCATGGAAGATTCTCCCATCCCATTTACTCCAAAGAAATCAAAAGTTTATTTCTCAGCCTCTATTGATTCTGACCTAAATTTCTAGGATACCCCAAATAGGGATCTTTTTATTTCTCTCAAGGATAAGCCTATCGCCCATGGAAGAATTGTGGATCTTGATGATATGGAGGCTCTCAACTGTAAGATAAAAGATCTTTTTGTCAATCAGGGGTGAGAAAAAATTCTCTCTATTCCTCCGTCTAAAGTTTATAAGCCCTTAGTCCGTATGTTTTATGCTAATCTCTACTCTAATAAATCAGAAAGGCTTGAATCCCTTGTGCTAGGTAAACACATTGTTATTGATTGTGATTTGTTTGATTCACTTTTCCAATGTCACTGCTCTAGTTTCCCCACTCTGTTTAAAAATATATGGCCTAAAAACTTTGAAATTTCTTTTGACCAAGCCAAACAATGCATCGCTGAAAACCCCTCCGTAACCCTTCCAAATCAATTCAGTCCAAGTGATGTGAGTTTTGAGACCCGAGTTCTGGCCCACATTATGGCCACCTCCTTGCTTCCCCGCACTGGGTCTTTTTCATCTTTCTCTCAAAGGGATACTTTTTTCGTCTACTGTCTCATTACCAAACTCAAAATTTCCTCTTGGGTCATAAATTTCATGATAGAGAGTGCTGAAGATCCCACTAGTTTACCTTATGGTATGGCGATTACCCACATTCTTGAAGCCAATCAAATATCTTTATCTGATTGTCCTTTCATCTCTGTCTCAAGATGTTACAATTCTAGAGCTTTTGCGAGTATGGGGTATGTGAGTATTAAGGGCTCCTAGGTTAAGAAAAGTGAGAGTGAGGCCAAACAGACTCCTATAGAAGCCAAAAATTCTTCAGAAGTTCCTCCTTCTGCTCTTGCTAGTTCTGAGCTGAGTGAAAAACTCAGTTCCATTGACTCCAAGCTCTCTGACATGCAGAATCTTCTTTCAGCTACTTAGTACACTATAGGTGACATTCATTCTATCTCCAAGGAAACATGGTCTGACGTGTTGAAGATCAGATTTGTTGTTCTTCGTAATAGGGAAAATGCTGTCAAAGCTTTTAAGGAGGTTCACGATAGGATGGATAGTATGAACATCTCTGCAAATACAAGCTTCAAACAACTTAAGGAGGCCATCTATAACACTCTTACCTATTTCATGCATTGCTAGTCTGGCCGTTATTAAAACAATGTGTATTATTTGTTCTGCTAGTTTTGTGGGTTGTGCCCCTGGATAATTTTTTTTATTTTCCTCTCTTTTGATGTGTGCTGCCTCATCCACCACTGGATGATCTTATTTTGCTCACTATGTGTTCTATCTCATCCCTCTTTTCTGATGTCAAAAAAGGGGAGAAAATACTCAAATATGAAAATAAAGATCCTTTGATTGGCTCATTAAGCCGTCCAGGTAAATATGAATTTCTTATCAGTTACAAACCCCAAGAATGGCCAAAACTACCAGAAAAATTCACCCCTAGCTGGGAAGATAGTGAAACTATGTCCAAATCCAAACCAACATCACCTGTGTTTGCTATGTGTTCAATGTTTGCTGTGTGTTCTGGCATTGTATGCTTGCTATGTGTTATCAGGTGAACAGGTACTATACAGGTACAGGTACAGGTACAAGTCAATTGCATACATTGAGGGGGAGCCCAAGTCAGGTACAGGTACAAGTTGACTGCACATATTAAGGGGGAGACTCATTGACAAAGTAAGTCGACTGCATATATTGAGGGGGAGTCAAGTCGACTAATAAAATACAGGAAAGTCAAGTGATGTTTACTTCTTTACACTGTATATTATTTTGCCATCCTCAAAAAGGGGGTGATTGTTAGATCAGGTTTTAATGATGAAATTAATATACATGTGCAGGAACCCAAAGAAGTAAAGAAGGTCTGCCAACATAATCCATAGCAAATGAGGAAAGAACTCACTCGTATAGATTTGCAAGGAAAGAAATAATTATTCAGCAGCAAATCTGGATTAACTTCGTAAACCTGGGAAAACAAATCATCCTCAAATCAACCAGCAGCATAATTGACGGAACTGAAATAATGAAGGTAGAATCATGGGAGAAGATCTTGGAAGCGAACTTATTTAAAATATCCAACAATCAAGGAATATCTCGCAATGCAACCATCTGCCAAAGGAAAGAAGATCAAGAGGAGCCAACGGCTGACTCTTATTCTTGGAAAGAATCAATTCTTTCCAAGGATCAAATCCCTTGGGTTGACAAAGCCGCTACCATCATTGTAGTATAAATACTCCTGTGTAAACCCTAGTCTAGACATACTTTGCTCGAACCAAAATACTCTCCTTATTCTACTGCAAACAAGCGTAGCAGTTTACTTAAATCTGTTGTGTAACAAGTCAGGGATAGAAAGAGGGTACACAACTACGCGATATTCATCACATCTGTACTCGAAAAATATTCATTTGCTTAAAGAGAACTCCTTTGCAACCCAAGGGGACTTGATTAGGATTCACATTGAATCCGAACAAGTATAAATTCCTGGTGTCTTTAATTCCTACAATTTACTTTCTGCATTTTAATTTAAGATACTATACCTGCTTACTTATTATATCCACTCGACT